>VDFB02352925.1:0-106541 GCA_007258455.2 Sequoia sempervirens
AGGATAGAAACCCTTAGATTTGCAAGAAATCAAAGGACAAAAGCCCTTTGGCTTCACAAGTCAGAGGACAAAACCCATTTGGCCCTGTAGGACAATCTCATCCAAAGGTCATGAAGGAGCTTCATAGTGGTAAATCACAACTTAATCTAATTTGCAAATTAGTAGTTGGTAGTAGACTTCAACTTATCACATCTATATGATTTGCAATGTCCTGGGTTATGCATTGTATCTTCAGCTTGTTGTTGCGGCTATGCAACTGTTGTTTCTATTATTATTGCAGCTGTTGTAATGTCCATTTGCTGTTGCTACTGTAGCAGCATCTTGTAATGAATTTTCAAACTTCAATATAAATAAGAAATGTTTTGGGATTTATCCATCTTTATTGGCTCCATTTGTAATATGGTTAATCAATGTTTTTGATGTAAAATCATGTAGGAATTCTTGGTTATTGTTGGATCACATAAAAATATCTAAATGATAAAGTTATTTGCTTAAAATAACCCTTAAGGTTATTACAGACACATCTCCAAGAGTTTTAAGGGGATGAGGAATTAAGGCCTATAATTGACAAGTGATATTTTTAGTTTCCACCAATCTTGGTACTGACTTAACAAGGACTTCATAAGGAGTTAACTCTAGATGCCATGAGACAAGCCTAGAAATAAATTTTCCCATGATGCTAGATGTATTCAAAACCCTCTTTTACATATTAATTTTTTTTAAGAAAGCAACAAATAGACCCTATTGAACCATTATGTAGAAAGACATATATTGAAATATTCTCATTTTCTTTCCCCAAGCATTAGCAACACATTCATCCAAAAAATGCCTAGATGAAAACATTGAAAAGGCATCTTTATCCAGACAAACATAGAATATGGCAATGCTTTTAAACCTCTTCTTTCCTTTTTTTACCACTTCCACTATTACTAAGATTCGGTTTGACGACTAGAATTTTAGGGCAAGAGAATTCCTTAGCAAAATATTTTCCTCTATTGATGAGGTTTTTTCCTTCAAAGACATTGTTGATGTCTCTGCCATAACTGTAGCTTGCTTCAAAGTTAGTTGTCCTTAGAACCAATAATGTTTTGTCAGCCCTAAGAACACTCTAATTTCTTCCACCTTGTAAATTATTGTCATCTTATTTCTTTCCTTCAACTTTGTTGTAGCTTTGCATATTAGCAATCCCATCTTGCCTTCCTTGAATATCAATTTGTCAGTGCTTAGCTTCCATTAAAGCTGCTTATCTCATCCTATCCGAGAGAAGAAATTTTGAGTGCTTAGGACCAGATTTATTTTACGTAGTACAGATTTATAATACACGACATTTGAGTGGCCCTTAAGAGAATGAGCTTTATATGTTTAGGGACAAATTTGTTTTACTCATTTTTTATAAAAGGCTTTCATTGTTGCAAGCTCCTTATTGACTACATAGAAAGCATGGAAAAGGAAAGCTTAGATGCCAAAGTCTGGCAAAACTAATGGCCAAAATCTGCCTGTGATTTGCACTCAGCCTTGTCCACTTTAGCCATTAGTCTTTTCTACGAAAATGGAGGCTTGAGTGATGAAAATCCATGAAAGATCCAAATGTGGCGAAAAATGGTGAAAGGACTGAGAGAAATTTTAGTAAAACTGGGAGATTGACACAGAAAGAAAACCCTTTTGTGTCAAAAACAGAAAATTTAGATTTCAAAAAGAAAGTGAAAAAAGGCTTTGATAAAGAGTAAGGGTACAATCATAGTTCCATGGGGATGCACCCCTCCCCGCGGCAAAAGTGGGCCATCTCGGAGACAGGGACGTTTCCGAGACGCGGGGACATCAGGGAAACGTCCCCCCACTGTCCCTGAACGTTTTCTTCAGAGGGAGACTTCTACGCATCTCGGAGTCTTCTAGGCGTCTCCAAGTTTCCCATGTCCCCCACCAAAAAAGTATTAAAATAATGATTTTTTTAGAAAATTTAAAAAACAAAGATTTATCTAGTCAAATTTAAAGTTTAAAATTTTAGTATTATTAATTTATTTGTTATGATAAATATAATATTATTAAACATTAAAGACTTAAAGTCAAGTCTACATCAAAAAATTTTGTTTTATTTTTCATTTTGTTACCTGTGCGTGCCCTGTGACTGCATCTGGAGACATTGTGTGAGAGTCTGAGAAGTGAGAACCGGAGGAGAGCTCAAGCTAGGCATCGATTCATCTTTCAAGGGTGGCATTTACTAGTATTTTCCATTTAAAAATGATTTAGGTTTTTATTTTTAAATATTTTTTTTTCATTTCAAAATACCCAACTTGAGGCACGGGCAAGGGCAACGGTAGGCGGCAACAGTTAACTGTTGAATGAATGCCTCAAAGGGATGTCAGCTCATGGAATGCGATGACTGCAGATGTCAGCACATTCCGGGATGTCAGCTCATGGAATGCGATGACTGCAGATGTCAGCACATGGATGTGCTGACATCTGCAGTCATCGCATTCCATGAGCTGACATCCCTTTGAGGCATTCATTCAACAGTTCAAACTCAAGTTTCAAAAATGAAAAATTCAAACAGTTCACTGCCTTGCAGTCATTCTGGGGCCTGCTAGGCTGAATTAATTTATTAAATAAAAAATAATTTAATAATTTTTTTCCAATATGAATAAACTTTATTAAATTATTTATGGTCTGCAAAATGTGGATACTTGAAGTTTGAACTTTGAACACTGTTGTGTTGATACTTTATTGTAATTATGAAACTTAAAGTTTTTGTTCCAATCACAATGTCTATTAAGTTCAAGTATATTTTCATTGTTTCAATGTTCACTAGTTCAATGAAATCATTGCAATGTGTTTAAACTCTAAACTTTACTTATTCCTTGGGCTTTTACAGTTATACATCTTTATATAACTAATTTTTCAAGAACTATATGTATTTCAGCGCACTGCTCCCCCGCCGCCCCCAAACTTAGGCCCCCACGCCCCCGAAATGCGTCCCCTGCCGTACCCCCGTCCCCGTCCCCGTCCCCGAAACTCCGTGGAACTATGGGTACAATAGAAGAGCCAAAAAGTGAGAAGAGTAACCCAAAAACAAATGAAAATCTTAATACTGAAATCTTCAGAAACTTTAATGTTCAAATCTTTCCAGGTGAAATTGGTGTGAAAATGAAGCGCAATTCTACTGGAGCATAATAAAGACATGACATGAAGAACACTATTTTGCAAATGAAAAAGAAAAGGTAAATGCAGCCTTATTTAGTGAAAAGCTTGTACCTAATGATTAGATGATAAACTAGAAATTATGGGTGCTAAAATTCTAAAAAGATGATGTGGAGACTGTAGTGAAAAGTGACAAGGTAGTACCAATCGATCTTGAAGGTCTAATTGCAGAAAATAAGGAAGAGATTGCAGTAAACAAGGGTAAAAAATAAAAAAAATCACAAGGAATTTCTAAAGTAGAGGTGAAGACTGTGAGATCGGTGAATCGCCCAATATTACAGCAGACAAAGAACTATGGTCAACTGGAGTGGCTGAAATGAAAATTACAAAAAATGTTAGTTGCAGAAGATGGCATGCCTGCAACAAACTATAATCAGAAGACCCTAATGGAGGATGCTGAATCATTAACAACTGAAAAATATAGTAAATTAGCTGCAATGGGAATGAATATTACAACTACAGTTGAAGCACCAACTGCAGCTCAGAATAATACAAAATCATGACTGGAGATGAAACATATTAGCTCAAGGATGCTGAAGAACTTAAAGGGGATGCAACA
This sequence comes from Sequoia sempervirens, assembly GCA_007258455.2. NCBI lineage: Eukaryota > Viridiplantae > Streptophyta > Pinopsida > Cupressales > Cupressaceae > Sequoia > Sequoia sempervirens. The sequence continues at coordinate 3,755 of VDFB02352925.1, forward strand.
AGAAAATTGAAATAATGGCGGAAAAAGAGAAGATACAGATGTGATTGCAACAACAAAAGCAAAGAAAAGAGATAGATGTGATTGTGACAACAAAGGTGAAGAAGGATGCAGTATATACTTTGACCATTATAGAATATGATGAGATATTTGAACAGATAGAAGATGAAAAAATACCAAACTATATTACCTTCAATGAAAAACTTGGCAACTGGAAAACAAGGAAGCAGGAAAAAGAAAAATGAGAGAAAAGAAAAACATATCTAAAGACTCGTAACCAGAGGGTTTGGAACCTTTGTTGAAAAGCATGACTTATACTGGGTCATCGGGACACCTAGCAGCTTAATATGTCCCTCTTTAGACACACAAAGTGGGGAAAATGGGAAGTTAAGTAGTTGAGAAATTTGGTGAACTGTCTCCACCCATGTCATTGCAGACTCAGGGGGCAACATCTATAGCACGTTTGAGACTTTTTGGGTGCAGATGTTGAGCTTATAACTAATTTTATCTAAGGATAGAAACTATTACTTTAAACTGCAGTTTAAAGAAATTAAGAGTCCACCTTACAGCTTCAAGAGAGGAAATTGGTACAAGAAGAACTTTGTGTATTCTGACCAGAGTCATTGATAATTTGATAAGAGTGCCTCAGTGTGGCCTGTATGTCAAAATTGTGAATATTGTGTAGGTATTTTTCGAAAGTGAAGAAAAAAGTTCAAGGTGTTGAGCTTAATTGGTTAAAGCATTGAGTTCTCATTGTGGAGACCCAAGTTCAAATCCCAAAAGGAACATCTAATATGGAATTTTAAGTTGTGACTATTGGTCTTCCATAGGAGGTTTTTATTGTGGTTGCTTGAAAGGAATTGGTATTAGTCTCATTGTTGTGCTCGCATGTCATGCCCCCGTCCAAGTAGGAAATAGATCAAAGTAATTGTTCAAGATCACAGCACTTAAGGGACAACAATTTAATAAAGGGAGCAATTCTAACAAGGGCAGCAAACCCTTGGAATTAAAAATATTTAATTAAAATTAAAATGAAGGTTTCAGACCAGCGATTAAGAGAATAGTGGCGACTCTTCCAAAAAGGCAGTAATAATGAATAGGTGTGACTCCCAAAGATATAAGAGAAAGAGTATTTCGTTTGAGAGGATCATCCAAGGAGCACACATTCAAATATCATTCAGAAATTAAAAATTTACAATCAACTCACAAGCAATTCAGCATATGAATTCAGAACTTCATATTACAAACAACTAATCATTCAGCCATATATAATTGCAGATATTCACTCAAGAATCATTCATAAATTATTCAAGTAGTATTTAAGGATTGAATTGTCAATCCATTAAGAAATATAAATCAGCAATAGTCTAGCAAATACATCAAGTTATCAATTCTGAATTCTAGGTAATATTTGCAAATCAGACAGGGTTCGAGCTTACGGGGTGGGCTAAGGGTTGGAAGGGTGGGGTCTTTTCATGCCCTTGACAAGCTAGGGACAGGGTCCTTGGTATTGTCACTGTTGAGTTAGGTACAGGGTCCTTTAATTCAACAGTTTTGCAAGGTATTTCCAGAGAATGGACGAGTTGATCAACTTTGGGTATTGTGCTATGATTTATTGACTGGAATATATATCATAAATTTGTAATTTTTGATAAGACCATTATCATATTTTGAGTGAATATTATTGTTTTAAAGAATATCTCAAAAGGGGACATTAAATCACAAGAGCTTGTATTGGTCTCATGTTGATGCTCATATGAGTAGAATATTTGTAAATGATTAGCAATACAAAAAAAAAGTGATGAAAAAAGAATTGGGAAGTAGAATCCATAATTTGTAATTGAATTTCTAGTACTAAAATTTAAGTTTTAATGTCAGAATGATGATTATTTGATATATGGTTCAGATTGAATTTCTTTTGTGGTGTGGTTTTACTGATTTTTTACATTAATTTTGCTTCCCTCTCATCTGTCTCCATCCGCTTTATAAGAACCAAGTGTACTCACCATTTCCCTTAGCTAAATAAATTGCCAGGACCCACTCCCACAGATTACAAACAACAGCAGAAGTCATAACACCATCTGTATATGCATTTTGAAACGTAGGTGTCTATCATACAATACAAGACCCAAATTAAGATCATGGGCTGTGCAAATTAGATTACTCCCTATTACCTCAAATTTCATTTTTTCCCAACAAGTACCCCAACCAAGCCAAATTTTCTCTGAATAGGATAGCCAAAATAATTACTCCCATCATAGTTACTATGAAAATTATCTCAGCTGCTAGGGCAAAATCTCTTACGAAGAGTGCAAAGGCAAGAATATTGGGCTTTCATCCGACAACTCCTATTGTGGAACAAGTAAGAGTCCCTCAATCCATCCATACTTATTTTAAAAGTAAAAGCATGAGTGGCTGACTATTGATCACCCCTAAAGATCCTTGATTTAGAAAAATAGATTGTTACTATCGCTCACCCCTATCATTTTGGCCATCAATTTTATCCAAGAGGCTGAGGTGATACCTTGTGAGATTAGCTGTGCTCCAAGGGATTACTAGGCCTCTAACAATAAAAGCATACGAATTACTGCAAAATTATAAACAGCTGATCTTTTTAATCCAACCGTAGGTCAGCATTTTAAAGCTCAAATTTTTTTAACTAACTAAATAACCATTAAGAATCTACTACATATTCCAGAGCTCTCCTTAACTTTACCGCTGGTAATTTGAAGTCAACAGAGCGTAACGCAGAAGAGGTTGAAAAAGGTAAATTTTAACTACAAATGATTATTAGTTTTATTTTATTATTATTTAACATTATTTCAAATTTAAATTTCGAACTAATAAGAACAACAAGATATAAATAATCCGATCTACCAACCTAAAAACCCTTGCAGCGGTTGTCCATCTCTGAGGAAAAGGGAAAGCTCCGAACAAAACCCCATCTCGATGTGCAACAATCTGACTTTCCGGCGCGGAAACACACATTTTATAACCAGTTAAGCGTTCAGAGGATTTGGTATTTGGCATCAAATGCCACACGAATAAAAAATCGACATAGTAAAAGTATGTTTAAAGACCTGAGCCAAACCAAGTGCGCATTGTTTGGTCCGAGATCGTCGGATAATGCATGCTAACGCCATTCTGCACCCTCTTCCTTCTACAAAACTGTTCATAAAAAACACACCAAACAAAAATTGTAGGCGTGAAATTAAAAGGGAAATCTTACAAAGAATTGGAAACTATCCAAGAAAACAATTTTGATCGGAAACAAAAGAAGATAGGCTCCTGAAAATTTTAAGAGGCAACGAGGGTAGAAATGAAATCGAGTATGTCAGCAAAGCGGCTGATGGGAATGGAGCCTGAACTGCCGCGTGGGTTACACGCTGGCAGATTACGGTAATTCGAGAAAGCTCTACATACATCATGCTCGTATCTTAGCTTTAATGGACGAGAGCTGTGTCGACAGAGACCACCATAAAGTAGTGAAAAAAAAATAGTTGGGTTCAGTAAAAATAGGTAGTTGGATTCAGTAAAAATAGTTGGATTCAGTAGCCTTAGTTGAAATTGTGTACGAATGATCAGAGTAAACTATATAGAATTGTGTAGGAATGATCAGAGTAAACTATTCCTATATAGACTGACAGCAAAACCCGTCCTTTTTGGCTTCCCTAGTGAAACAAAATGAAAAAAACCACTTCTAAATTTTGATAAGGGAGAGGGGCTTATAGTGGGCCACCCTAACTTCACACGTCTCAAAGTCTTTTGTAAAAATTTCAAATCACTTCCAAATTTGTACAGTAGTTTATTAGCAAGTCCCCTACTTAAAAAAAATTGGTTTCAAGGCCACATCATCAAATATGATGCCACATTAACATGTTTTTTGTCAAGGTATCCAAAATGGTAAAAAAAAAAAAAAGGGTAAGACCAATAGTGGGTCACTAAGTCATGTATTATTATTGGTGCACTGATGTGGCATCGCATGATATGTCAGTTTGTATACTTTATGGATAAAAGTGTTTTTCAATTGAATATTAATTGTAAGTTTATAGGATATTAAGCCTACCCACCACGGGACCCACTCAAGCCTACTTCTATACCCACCATTGGACCTCTACCCACTATGGGCCCCTTTCCCTTAATTGTGATTTGGTCTTAATTTCTATTTAATTTTAAGTTTTTTTTTTAATTTAATTTAAATATATTGATAAGTGATGTATTGTTGTATTAAGTTCAGTTTATATATTGATATCTATTTTATTTGTTTCACACTTATACCAATTTTTTATATAAATTATCTTATTTTGTTTAGGTATTCATCATTTATCTACCATTTATTATAATTATATTCGCACACTTCAATACATTTATTTTTGGTCTTAAGAGCTACACTTTGTTGCTTAGGTTCAATCTCACGCTACTTGAGATTAAACCTTTAAATTCAAATTCTAAAGTTGCAACCCATTTGTATTAGTCATTATGGGTCAACTAGATACATGTTTGTTGACCTATTCCTATGTTTTGGTATTAAAAGATTAATCCATGCAATTAATTCATAACAGGCACACATTGTAGAAAACTTCATAAACCTAGGTTTGGAGCTTAGAAGAAATTCAGAATATGTTGGTTGACAGATTATGCACTATTTGAAAATTTAAATTTCCCACTCTATTGCCCAATCTTAGTGCTAATTACCAACCAATAGTTGGGTAAATTATTGCTATGTGAAATAATTTCCCTTTGAATTTTATGAGGTATAGCTCCCTCCTCTAATAAGAAGATATATTCTTTTATAAAATTTAAACTTTAAATATGAGTATGCTTTTAATCAAAATGCAGGAAAAGCGTAAAACTCAAATTGAAGGTCTATAGATGATTATTAATGAACTTTATCAAGTAGAACTCATTTGTGAAAGACATTCAACACACAGACTAGTCATATTCCACAAAATATTAACTAATGAATTTAAAAAATCAAAGATAATTTTGAAACTAAATGGATACAATAATTGAAATGATTTTCACACTTACATAGAAATTTAATAACCAAAGAAGCATTTAATTAATAGAGGAATATGACATTAGGAAATAATTAAATAATTAATTATGCATGGAAGAAGGCGAATTAGTGATAAAATGTTGCTTGCAGGCTTGGGACATTTTTCAATGTCTACATTTTGCCCCTCTTTGATACAAGGTGGTTTTGAGCATTGTGTCAAAGAATAATAAAAAAAATCAACTCAAAACTTGCCCTAGTGTGCCTTGATGAATATTGGATAGGATGGTGCCCCCTAGGAAAAATTAACAATTTTTTGAAAAATTCCAAAAAAAATTGACAATTTTATCGATAATCTAATTTGATAGGCATGAATGCAAGAACTAACGGAAGAAATATTAGCCTGGAAAGAACATTAATGAGAAGCGCAAAACAAACAATGGAATAGATGGAATGGGACTACTATCTTGACATCTCATTAATAAATGATCAAGTTTTTATTTTATTGCATAATTATCATTACAAAAGTTATTGTGGCAATGGATAAAGAACACCAAGGTATGACATAGACCAGGGCGTGATATGCTATCCCTTGCAAAAACAAACACACAATAGACAAGGAGTGCCATGATACACACTAGAAACCAAAGAACCTTGTTGGAATATGTGAGGAAGTAACCACAAAGCATATTGATCATGATGCAAGAAAGCATTAGATTGAGCTTTTCCATGCATAAGATGTTTTGATTATTCCAAATGGAAATTCAATCACACACAAGGAACCTAGTTGTCCCAGTCATATTGCCAAGACAAACCACAAATAGAAATCAAAGAGAAAAAGGTCATGATCCATCATCGCTCCTCTAAATCCCTTTTGGGCATCCTCAAGAGGCATAGTAACATGACCAAAGATAAATCAATAAAAGATAAGACAAATTGGACAAATGATTTAATATCCATTTAGATCTTTTGTCAAATTGTATGATCAAATTCTAGATAATAATAATGTTTGGTTTCAAGAAAGGAAGCATGTCGTATAAGCCTAGGGAGCCCGACGATGCAATATCTTGTTTAAAACTAAAGGTTGATGGATAAAGTCTAGTTTCAGAAATGAAGCATGTTGTATAAGCCCAAGGAGCCTAGCGATACTACGTAATCTTAGCTTGCAAATGGGGTTGCAAGCTAAGTAGGCTTAACCTTGGGGGAAACTTTTTGGCTAAGCGCGCTTGAGCTAGAGTAGTATTGGGATGGGTGACCTCTTGAGAAGGCCCAGTGCTTCACCTCTGTGAGCATCACCTAGATGTAATGAGTGATAAGTGGATCATTCATTATCATGAGAGATAGTTTCTTGTGAACCACTTCTCATGAAACATGGGTCAATGAGTTTGACTTGTAAAACTACATGGTTGAATCCTAATAGCAATATCACAATTTGAAATGTCGTGGAAAATACCTCCTACTTATCAACATTACATAGTGTCTAAGACTATTCGATAGCTAACAAGCATTGTTTGATGTTTGATGTTTACCTATGTTTTGAGGCAATTGATTGCTAATGGTTGAAGGCTACTTGGATAGTTTTCTTGTTGTTTCATGATTTGGTTAAGCTTGGTTCTCTTGTTTGATAGTTGTTTGTTTATGTCTGCTCAAAATGTCGACCTTAGCAAGGGACAATTTATTATGGGATGGATGATTATGATGGATGAAGACCTTGTTATGACAAACCCTAAATGATTGACCTAATGCCTCAGGGGCTCATTGATGATGGCCTTTCCTACGTCAAGCACAAAGACAACGTAGTTTGGTCGGCTTTGACCATGGATAGTTTATTATGAAATGTGGATATGGGTGAACTAACAACTTATGATGACAAAACCTAAAGGACTTACCTAAGCCTCAGGGGCCCATCAATGATGACCTTGCCTACGTGAAGTCATAGAGGCAACATAGTTCAACCAATTGGACTAACACAAACTCTATTTTTTGGAGTTTTTAATACTTCTATATTTTTTCTTTTGGGTTTTGATTTTTTTTTTAATTTTTGGATTTTTAGATTTTGGATACTTTCTTATTTTTTTGGATTTTTGAAGGTTTATTTGGATGTTTTCTAATCTTGGCCTACGTCTAGGATCCCTTGTAAGATGTAAGTTCAAGAATTGCCCCCAATCAGGTATGGACCAACTTATTATGAATGAAATTGGATGGGTAAAGTTTATTATGGATGGATATGAAAGGATAAAGGACACTAAGCATCAACAATTCTTAGGCCATGAGAAGGATAACTAAGCTTTTATTATGAATGGATGGGAAAAGAAGGATCTTATTGTGGAATGGAATATGCATGAGGGGTCATGGATGGAAGTGGGAAAAATCAGAAAGAATGATAGTAGACAATGGGACAAAGACTTACTACACATGGAGCCTATTTTCCAGGTTTTCACCATGGTACTTATCCAAAGAGCCAGTGAAGTGGTTTTCACTATTGGACGAATTTATTTTTTTACAATTTTTTTTTATTTTTCTATTTTTTATTCTTTTTTGTGTCACCAAGATGCTTGTTTGCCAGGTTCTCATCAAGGTAACGATTTTTTTGCTTTTTTGCTTCTGATTTTTTTTTTGATGGGATTCTCTAAAAGCTAGGTATAGTACTTGCAAAGGTACATGTTGTTGATAGGATCTAGCAAGGTTTCACCTTCAGGAGTAGCAAGATAATAAGCGCTAGATCCATATGTTGCAGTTATGATGTAAAGAGCCAACCAATTAGGCTCATATCTGGATGACCATGCTAGATGAAGAGATATGATTTGAACAAAGGGTGTGAATGATGGATACAAAGGATGATTGATGCAGCAGACGAAGGGAGCTAGGGTATGATTCCTAATGTGCATAATGCATGGGTCGTCAAGCTTCACACAAAAAGGAGTTTGGGAAACCAATGGGTTACAACACATGTAGGGGTCACCATCGAAGGTCCATCAAGAAACATTGCCAAGGGGGATGGAGTGATATGACGGGTGTATGGATATGGGTATATTTGGTAGAGTGTATGGGTTGGGTGAAGATGATGAAGATGGAGACTTTGGATACACAAGCTCACCTTTTGATATTTTGTTTTGATAAATGCCCCTAGCTAGTTTGGACAAAGAGGCATAATTTGAGATCAATTTTTGCTTACTTTCATTTTTGAATTTTATTTAAATTTTGATTTTTCCAATAGCATTTGATTTTGGCTAAATGTCTTTTCTTGATCTTTCTTTCTTTGCATGCTTTATTTTGATTTTGGATCTCCATTTGCAAAAGACACTTTCACTTTTGATTCTTGAGTCATATCCTTGTTATTTTCTTGAGGTGATACTTTTGGATCCATGTCTATGAAGTGGATGAATGTGGGTGAGATGGATGAGATAGATGAGGTGGTGAGAATATGTGGTTCATAAAAAAGGTTGGTGATGTATTCCATGGATTCTTCATGACTATCATTTTTGGCACTGTTAACATCAAAGGAGGCTTGCACATCCTTAATGAGTTGGAAAGAAGGCTCAGAAAAGGCAACAATAGGGGATGCATACCCAAACTCGAGATGGTTGAAATAGAAGGGTGATAGCTTAGAAGATGGAATAGGGGGAAGAGGATCATGGGATGGAAAAGGATGGTCTTGAATATCATTAATAGGATTGTGGTCATAAAGTGGATTATCATAAGTGTCATGATCAAACATGGGATTATCATAGGCCTGAAAGGATTGGGATGGAGCGAATAGGGTAAGGACTAAAGGATCTTCAAGTTCCCAAAAGTTTTCCATCCTAGCTTGGTCATTTGTTTGCATAGTCTCACAAAGATTTGGAGTTGCCTTAACATCATCCTTAGGGGTTTGGATATTCTTAGCAGCATTAGCATCTTCACCTATAATATTAGGTGATGTGAATAGCTTCCCAATACAAAATGAACTATCAATATAGTACTCTCCATGTTCTTGGTCCCAAATCTAGATTCTACCTTCGGGAAGAGGAATGAATGGAGTGGAAGACATGGATAATGAAGAGGGGTCAATGTAATGTGATGAGGTGGATGGAAAGGCTTCTCGATTAATGGGTTCTTGATGTTCAGTGGTTCCCTTCGGATTACTATAGTATTGAAAGAGATTAGGATCACCTGCTATGGTGATTTCAATGTTGTTATATGGAAACTTGAGGCATTGATGATAGCTAGAAGGGGCAACCCTCATGGCATGAATCCATGGGCAACTAAGGAGAAGGTTATATAGTAGTTCTAGATCCAAGACTTGGAATATCATGTTTTGAATGGTAGGCCCAACCCTCACAAGAAGTGTGATTATACCTTTGGATGAACACTCAACATCATCGTAAGGCTTGCTGATGATTTTATTAGATGTATCTATACAAGCTTCAGAGAATCCCAATGTTATGACTAATTTAAGGTGCATATATTCAGACCTGCTCCACTGTTTATCAAGACTCATCTAATTTTGTGTTTATTAATGTATACCTCAAGGTGTGATGGGTCACTATGATTTGTCCGTTGTGCATCTTGCTAAGAAAATGTGACATGATGGGTTGTAGCTAAGTATCCTACCATGGGATGGACTTGGTTAAAATTTAGGTCAGTGGGAACAAATGTATCTTGCAAAGCTTTGTCCAAAATTGATTTATGCTCATGGAATATGTGAAGAAACTCAAGAATGGATATTTGTGCAAGAGTCTTTCCTAGATGGTCTAAAAGTTTATATTGACTCTTTGCTTGTGGATTTGAAGTGTCCCCTTGCAGGGTCACTTTAGCTCTTTGGGTGGTGACAACACATTCTGGACTTTTTTTATGGTAATGGTAGAGAAATTGTCATCAAAGGCTTGAATGTTATTAACAATATACTCATACAAGACACTAGTGTAATTGGAATTAGTGTTTGTATTGTTCCCTAAACTGGAGGCTTTTCCTTTCTCATGGTCTTGTAGGGGATTCTTGAATATAGTATGGTCAGCATTTGTCTTTCCTTGTGAATTTTCCACTGATACGTTACCATGTTCAATGAGGTTTTGGATAAGGTTCTTAAGTGTCCAAAATGATGATGTTTTATGTCCCTTGGTATGATGGTACTCACAAAAGTCATTGTCATTCCACCAAGTTGGGTTAAAAATTATTGGTTCATAAGATTTAACATCTGATAATTGAATGGTATTTGATTACAATAGTTTCTTCAAGATCGATTCAATGGGTTCTCCTAAGGGTATATATGTTCCTTTATGCATGTTTGCTCATGGAGGACCTCTACGTTGTTAGTTGTTTTGTATTGCATTTTTGGTTTGATCTTGGATTGGTGTTGGATTTTTTTGTGTGGAAGGACCTTTGAGGTGAATTGTTAGGTGAACCTTGTTAACCACTTTAGCATCAACTACCACATCATTGCTGACATTTTTGTTTCTAGACCAAAATTTTCCTTTGTTGTTGGGATTGTTTTGGTTTTCTTTGAAGATCTTGAACAATCCTTTTGCAGCAATAGCTTTCTCAATGGAGACTCCCTTTTCAATGGAATCCTCAAATGTTTGCAATAGTGGATTTGAAGTTGAATCATCAAAGTTCTATATTGAGGTTTTCTATAAAGATGGGAACCAATTGTTTTCTTGGTATGTGACAAGGACATTTACTAGCCATACTTCGCCATCTTTGAAAGAACGATGTAAGTGAATCCCCTTCCTTTTGTTTGGTCATGCGTAGATTTATAAGAATCATGTCACTTTCAATGTTATAGGAAAAGTGTGCTATGAGTTTTCAACTAGTTCATTCCATGTTCTTATCCTCAGAGGAAGATGTGCTAACCACCCTAGAGCCTACCCCAAAAGGCTACATGGGAATAATCTTATTAAGTATGTAGGCTCAAAAGTGATATCCATACAAGTAGTTTTAAACTCTTGCACAAGTTCTACTTGATCTCCCTTTCCCTTGTATTTGTTAAAGTTTGGAACATTGAAGTGTGGAGGGAAAGGAGGCATGTATGTGCTTCTATCAAAGGGATAAGAACATAGTTCCTCCATTGAGTATATTTTATTTGTTGTGCTCACTTACATGTTTTCCATTTGTTTTTGCATCACTTATATTTGTTGCATCAAAATTTCCATAGGTGATGGTGGTATGCTTGGTTGAATTTGCACGAGAAGGTTGGCATTGGTGTTAAGTGTGTTGAGGTAATTATGTGATAATAAGTTTTAATTTTGGATGTTGGATGTAAATGTTGAGTTTGGGTTGATGTTTGCTTGAGAAGGATTTTGATTGCCTTGTTGGAAGTGGGATGTAAACATGGTGTTGGTATTGGTATTATGTTGTGGTAGCATTTGGTTGGTGTGTTGGTGTTGCAACATGGTATGAAGTTGAGGTTTGGGTTTACATGTTGTTATGATGGAGGTTGGTTTGTGTTTAAGTTTGACCCAAAATATATGTTGGTGTTTGGTGTAGTGTTGGTTGTTTGGGTTTACACTCTTGGTGTGGCAATATGAATCCTTCTTGTTTTGCTTGGTGGATTTGGGTTTTGATTTGTGTTTATGTTGGTTGTAGTTTTTTGGGTGGATGTTGTGGAGAATAGATTTGCAAAAGTCATACCCATGGAGCTAGAGGATGATCCAAATGGATTAGTAAATATGAGACTTGGTCCTTGAGATGTTGTATGTGTCCTTTTAGTCCCATTTTGGAGTAGGAGGTATGTTAACATGTGGTGTGTTATGTTTAGTTCCCCCAAGTGGCATACTAGTGTGCATTTTTGTGCAAAGCAATGACCTTGTGTAAATGTGTCATGACCTTGAGTTTGAGTTTGTGTTTGTGTTGTTCCCTCTACAATTATGGAAGTGTCAAAACCAAAGGAATCTTGGAACCATTTTGAGCAAGTGCTAGGAAGTACTTATTAGGATATGCTTTTACCATCTCTTCTATGATACACACTATCTTAGGATCTTGGGAAGCTTATTAAATCTCTTTGGGTGTTAGATTTTGGTTAACCTCCTTCAATATAAAATTGTCAAATGGGTTTGGAATTTGATCTTGTGATGTTGGGGGTTGATTTGAAGAGGACCCAAAGTTCATGGTGCTAGTTGGATTGAAATTGGGGTCGTATGAGGAATCCATGTCCTTTTGTTTCCTTTGTGACCTAGTGAAGACCATATAAAACTTGTGACCTTGAGACTTTTAGAAATGAATGCAATTGATGATAGAGATGCAAACTAAGGAAATGGAAGATGAAAATGATACTATACTATGTTTTTTATTTTTTTTGGAATATATAGATGCAAGATGGCAATGCAACTATGACTATGCTTGGTAATGAGACTATGACTAAGCTTATGCTTGGATATAGGGTGCAAGATGGTAATGGTGACTAAGACTATGACTATGGTTGGATTTTGATATTCAATTTTGAACCTTAAAAGAGGATGTTAAGCAAACTATGATGAACCAAAGTAACAACTCTAAATGTCAAGACCTCGAGAGGACAAGGACCAAGATGATGATAATGATGATTGGATAAAAGGTGAGCCTAAAATAGACACATAAGTTGTAAGCCTAACTTAAAGATAAGATAAATGAGAGTTATGATAAAGTCAAGACAGCTAAAAATGAGACTAATGGTCTACCCAATAGTATAATAAGCTCTCTAATTCAAAGAATTGAAGATAATGTTGATGAAATGAGGTGTGGTAAGGTGTATGCAAGTTAGGACTATGCAAGCCAACCTAATGTAAATGATGAAATGAAATGAATGAGCTGATTGAGCCTAAACAAGTCTCAGGTTTAAGTGTACAATTTTTTTTGTAAGGAAATTGGAAGTTGGATGTACAAATATTTCCCCAAATTTTTTTGAAAATAATAGATACAATGTTTTAGGCTTCCTAGGGTTTCTGATAGATGCAGTGTTTTGATTGATGATTGTGGTTTTTCAATAAAAAATTGTGGTGTTCTACTTTTTTTACCCTAATTTGATGTTTTCTAGGTTATTTTCCATTTTTTCCAAGTTCTTATTTGATCACAAAAACAACAAACACTTGAAAAAAATAGATTTGGTTGATTGTGACTCTTTGACTTCTTGGTAAGTGAGTATGCTTGCAAGTTTTCTTCCATAAAATTTGCTTAGCCTTGCTTCACAAACAATACAAACAAGCATAACCTAGCTAGTAGTAATAGGGTTATCTACTAAAGTGGGCTTACCTCACCCTCAAAAGAGTGATGTTAAATTTGAGAAAAAGGAGTGGGTGAAGCTAGAGTATGCCAGGGTCATGGACCACCTTAACACCTCTCACCTTGAAAAAAGTAACTCTAAACAAGGAACCTTGCCACCTCAACCAAGAACTAGGTGTGGTAAGTAACTTCAGGGTACAATTTGCATCTGTTGCACCAATAATAGTAGACTCTCAAAATAGGTCTTAGGCTTCTAAAATAGTGGTTCATAGTAAGGGACTGCCATGAACACCCGTGACCTATATATACTGTCAAACGTGAGACACCAAAGCCTCTAGTCAACCCCAATGTGATCTATACACCCACACTTGAATTGACACATGTGGTATACATCACAATATTGTGTTACTAACTTTCACCTTCGCACCTTTGATATAACCCACCAAAAAAATGTGCTTGAGGTCGAACTCTTGAGTTCTTTGTTAAGATGTGTCTCAAGGCAGGCCTCCTACTAAAGAAAAAGATATTGATATGTGTTTCTCATTCACCCAGGATCACATGAAGCGCAAGGGAAGAAGATACACACACACCAATTTAGGATTTAATAGAATGTGCAAGTGCACAAGACACAAAAAACACTTGTTTTTTTAAGCACCAGTTCCTAATTTAAAAATCACAAACACATAATGGAACCCTGCAAGAAATTGGATTAGTATTTTAGATCAAAAGGTCTTCTCCCAATGATTGCCACAAGCTGAAAATCAAATATCAATAACCAAAAAAAAAAAACATGCTATCAATGTGATTCCATGATCTAATTATTTTGTTATATTTTTTACCCCAAAAATAAAAATACAAATAAGATATGATAAAATTTTGAAAACTTCCCAAAAAAGTAAAATTTTAGAAAAATTCCTTAATTTAAGCCCTAGGGAGCAGGTTATGGAGTACTAATTTCAAAGATTTGATGGTAGATTAAATATTTGAGGTCAAAATAAAAATGTAATGAACAAAACCCCCTATATAGAATTATATGAGAGTTCCGAGGATCTACAAAAATTTCACAAAAATATCTACAATTTGCAGCCAAAATTTAAGATTTATAAAAATATAAAAACATGATAACTTGCTCAAAAATGTTGACTTGAAGCTAATTTTGAGGAGTGTAAGCTATGATATATGAGCTTTTGGCCTCAGTAAAAAACCCAAAAAAAAATTGTAGCCATTTTGGAATGTAATTGAAATATTTGATTACTAAAATAGCATAACTCACTCAAAATGTTGACCTTAATCTAATTTTTGGAATGTAGGCTATTGGTATGATCCTTGACCCCTCTGAGTTAAAAAACCTAGAAAAAATTGTAGTCATTTGAAAGATGATGAAATCTTTGGAAAATCCTAGGGTTTTATCTGCAACCTAATTTGCACAAGGTTAGTCTTGATTTTTTTAACAAAACAACAAGATAAGGTTAGAAAACCTCAAAAAATAAAGATACAATAAGGATGTTTGGTTCACATTAGGTTCACCAAATGTAGATTAGGGTTAAAATTTGGGAGAAAGCATGAACCAATAATAGCTAAAAGCATGAATAAAGGAAACTCAATGTGTATTGGATTTTCTTCTTGTAAGGTGCCCCGATAGTCTGCAATGACCTATCCTTTATGGCTTTTCGATCTACATAGTGAATCTCAAACTCACTTAAGATCATTACCCATTTTGCAAGTCTCCCTATTAAAGTAGCTCTGCTTAATAGGTATTTTAGTGGATCAATCTTGGTTATCAGCTTAACTGTATGAGCCAACATATAGTGTCGCAACTTTTGAGAAGCAAACACCACTGTGAGGCAAGATTTTTCTATGAAAGTGTAGTTTAATTCATGACTTGTTAAAGTTCTGCTGATATAGTATATGGCTCTTTCTTTACCTGTAGAATCCTCTTGTGCTAGTAATGCTCCCAAGGATACTTCTGTTGCTGAAATATAGAGTATGAGTGGCTTTCCTAGAACGGGTGGAATTAAAACTGGTGGGTTCATAAGATATTGCTTGATCTGATTGAATGTTGCTTCACATTTGTCTTCCCATTTGAATGGAACATTTTTTGCAATAAATGTGTAAATGGTAAGCTTTTGTCTGCCAGTTGAGCTATAAACCTTCTGATGGATTGTAGTCGCCCTTGCAATGATTGAAGCTGACTGATATTTCGTGGTGGCGGCATATCCATTATAGCTTGTACTTTTTTCTGGATCAACCTCTATGCCCTTTTCTAAACAATGTATCTGAGGAGTTTACCAGATGTAACGCCGAAGACACATTTCTTTGGATTAAGTCGAGCATTGAACTTCTCCATTCTGGTAAAAAATTTTGACAAGATTTCTAGATGTCCTTCTCTTGTATGAGATTTGGCAAGGAGATCATCAACGTAATCTTCCATGAATGTATGCATCATATCATGAAAATGGTTGTCATTGCTCTTTGATAAGTAGCTCCGGCATTCTTTAACCCAAATGGCATTATGTTCCAGCAATAGGTACCCCAAGGGCATGTGAATGTTGTTTTATCTTGATCCTCTGGTGCAATCTTTATACAGTTGTATCACGAAAATCCATCCATTAATGAATACATTGCATGACCAGCAGTTAAATCAACAATCACATCTATGTTTGGCAAGGGAAAGTCATCTTTGGGACAAGCTTTGTTTAAATCTCTGAAATCTGTACAAACTCTAATCCTTCCATCTGGATTTGAAATAGGTACAATATTGGAAATCCATTCTGCATAGTCAATAGTCCAAATGAATCCAACATCTAGAAGCTTCTTTAATTCCTCTTTGACCAATAATGCAACATGTGGATGCATCTTTCTGAGTTTTTGCTTCACAGGTTTTGCCCCTGCATTTATAGATAAATGATGCATTATCAGATTAGGATCTAACCCTAGCATATCAGCATACGACCAAGCAAAATTGATTTGATTCTCCTTCAAGAACTCCATGAATTTTAGGACTTCTTCAACTGTTAATGACGCTGCAATTTGCAAGATTTTTGGCTGCTCTGCTGTACTTATATTGATTGATTATGTTGGTTCTATCAAAATAGAAGATCTTTCATGATAATGCTTGGGAAGAGTGTCAAGTTTCTCATCCTTCAGTGCCTCAGAAAGGTTTTCACTGTTGGATTCACTCTTTATTTTTCTCTTGTTGTGATCTACCATTGTCATTTTCTAGTTTTCACCGATAGATCCATCTTTTATTTCATTTATTTTGCAGCTAAGAGACTTGACACCCTCCTTATCAAAATCGTGAGTATGAAATTCTTGGATGAAACAATTGTTTTCCTCTTTAGAGGAACAAAGGAAATTTATAATGTCCTCATCATCATGAAATGTAGGGATATGGATAGGTGCATTATTGTCCCAATCAATAAGTTTCGGGTAAACTAAAGGCATAGGATCATTAGGTTGGGTAAGTTCTTGAGCTGTCAAAGTCATGATGTGGTTATCATCTTCATGGTAGACAAGGATCATTAGGTTGGGTAAAGTTCTTGAGCTGTCAAAGTCATGATGTGGTTATCATCTTCATGAAGTAGACAAGGTCTATGATGGTATTCTCGTTGATGCGATCAATCTCATTAAAATCGTTCATCCTCACTTGAGTCATAATCAAGTGGAGGGCTTGAACCTTCTCCTTGTATGAGAACGGGTGCATATTTGTGTATGGTATCAATTTGTTTGTCTCTCCAAAATTCATCATTATAAATGGTGTCCCATTCATATTCATTAGAATAAGTATTTGAACTATTCTGCAATTGGAAAACTGATTCATGAGGTTTATCTGACATTGATCCTCCTTCATGAGTTGGTTGTGCTTGCTGTGAAGTAGAGTCTTTTGTATCTTTACCATATCCAAGTCCTATTTTATCATTTGGATGTATTGAAATAGGTTGAATTGGTTCCACGATTCCTTCTCTTCTCTTTCCTATAGGACCATTTCCTTCATAGCCCATTTTCTACATGATAGCGTACCCCTTACCATATTGTTCTATAGGTAACTTAATGTGCAAGAGAGATTCATCTTCATCTTTGTATAGCCAACTTAGGATATCCCTATCTTCAGCTTCTTCCTCAGTAGTGTTAGCTTTAATAAATTATCCATCAAACTTTTGTAATTGTACGAAGCTTGGGATGTAGAAATTTTGTTGCAATCTTTTGATTTGATAAAGGTTGGTTGACCATGTGACCTCGAGAGGAAGGAGGTAAGGTAGAAAGAGATAGTGAATATTCACCTACCTTTGTCTTTAAAATTTAGCTTAGTGTCGAGATTCTTTGTCAATTCTTTGCAGTTGGACTTGTAGATTGGAAGAAGAAACAACAAGATCCTCCTATTATGGCACAAAGGCATCTTGAGTTGCTCGAAGATTTGAACAAGTTTGTGTGCTACTGTAATCAGCTTGTATGGTTATTTCATGTCCATCGTATGGAAACTTGAGGCATTGATGATACGTTGATGGTACTGCTTGCATATCATGAATCCATGGACGACCCAAAAGTATGTTATAGGAAAGATCCCGATCTAGAACCTGACAAAAAGTATTTTTCACAACAGGTCCCACTCTGATAGGTAGCATTATTAGTCCTTTAGAAGCTCTTTCTTCATCATCATATGCCTTGATAGTTATTTTCCTTCGTGGATCAATAGAATTTTCTGATATTCCCAAGGCATGTATTAACTTTAAAGTACAAATGTTTAAACCAGCTCCTCCATCTATTAAGACACATCTGATTCGGTGTTTATGGATCATGACTTCAAGATAGAGTGATGAATTATGTGGATGTGCCATGGAAGCATCATCTTTTTCGGAAAATGAAAGACAAGTGGGGGAAGACAAATGTCCCACCATAGCTTGAAATTTGTTTACATCCAGATCAGTATCAACAGTTGTGTTTACAAGAGCTTCTTCTAAAATATTCTTGTGTATGGGGATATTTTTGAGAAGTTCAAGGATGGAATTTGAGCTGATGTGTTTTCTCAATTGATCGGCCTAGATTATAATGACTTGGAGGGAGAAATAGTTGTAAGTAGATGAAGACTTCCTTTTAGAACAACTTTTGCTTGTCTCTAAGTGATCCACATTAACTTGTTGATATTCTTGTTTTCCTTGATTTTGATAACATTAACCTGTTGATCATCAACATAGATGTGATAGATTATATTGTCTTCAACATTATGTATGCTTTTGGCTTTTGCATCTAATGTTTCCCCCTTTTGATAGTTTGGTAAAGGATCTTTGAATGCTTGATGATCATCATTAGTATGATTCCCTTCAATTGTAATGGTGCCATTGTCAATTAAATCTTGTACTATATTTCGCAAAGCTTGACAATTATTCATTCTATGACCTTTACATTGATGATAATTTCAATAATACGAGTCATTCCATGATGGTGGTTTGACTCGTGGCTCATAATCTCTTTGTGGTGGTAAGGTGATAACCTTATTATCAAGAAGCTCCTTGAGAGCAGACTCAAGAGATTGACCCAAAGTGGTAAAATTCCGTCGATTTGAAAAGAATGGAGGTTTGGACAGATTTGATGTTTGGGTATTGTCGAGATTGTTATTGAAATTACCATGATTATCTTTGGTGTTTTGATTGGTCATGCTTTCTTGTTTGGAGTTTTGTCCTTGTTGATTGTTGTTTCCTTGTTGGTTGATATTTCCTTGTTGATTGTTATTTGCTTGTTGGTTGTTTCGTGGAGCACTTGATAGATTAAAGATAGATGGTCTTGTTCATAGATTATTTGCATCTACTATACCATCATTGACAACATTTTTATTTATGTTCCAAAACCTTGTTTTATTGTTGTTGTTTTGGTTGGATGTACTTGGGTTATCAAGTTTTATCACTCCTCGTTTAACCAAGGCCCCTTCAATGGTGATTGTGTTTTCAATCAATTTTTCAAAGTTATGAGGACAATGAAGGTTAAGCCTATAGCTTAATTCTTGATCTAGGCTATTGATGAAGATATCCATCTTTTCCTTTTCAGGAATAGGACCGGAATATCGTGCAAATAACCTTCTCCACCTTTGCAAGAACGTAGTAAAGGATTCTCCTACTTTTTGTTTCACTTTACAAAGATCAAGCATTGTTATCTGGTGTTGGATGTTGTAGGAGTATTGTGATATAAACTGATTTATTAACTCCTCAAAAGTTTTGATGGGGGGAGTGATCTTGGAAAGCCACTCCATGGATTATGCACCTAGACTTCGTGGAAATAATCACATTAAGTAGGTATCATCATAAGCGAATTCTAGATTCATATTGCAGAAATCCCTCACATGTTCAATGGGATCAGTTTTTCCATTATTGTACTGTGATAGAGTGAAGATAGGTGGTTAGAAAGCAAGCAACAAGTAAAAGAGTGCAAATCAACAACTAAAAACAACCTACACCTCAAGATTAGCCTAAGTTGGAAACAAAACAAGACAAAACCACAAAGGGAACTTTATACCTTGCGTTGAGTCAATTCACTTTGGTTGGCCCTTGATCTCAGCGTGTGTATGCTCCTTGGATGGCAAGATGCAAATAGATGAGGTGTGTGAGATGGATGCAAGTGGATGAAAATGTGAAAATGGCTAAGTAGAGGTTGAGAAATATTTGCAAAGAGTTTGGCTAGCACAAAATGATCTCTCAAAATGAGAGAAAAGAGAGTGTTATGGGATTTTTGGGAAATCACAGGGAAATGAATGATTTGAATTGAGCCACCAAATATCAAGATGTAGGGCTAAGTGAGTTGAGAACTCACAAGCCCTCACATCTTGACATGTGGCATGTGAGATAGCCCTAAAGGTGAAGTGGACATGAGGTGGAAGGAGAAGGACATGACATGGAGAGGGGTACAAAGTACCTTGGGATTGGACAAGATCTCCTCATAAAGGAGGTCATTGTCCCCATGTGGGTGAGAGGACATGTGAGGAATTAAAAATTCTTCAAATATTCTCATGGGGATGGGAGAAAGAATAAATAATGAATAGAGGACATGTGGGGAGAAGTGAAGGAATTAAAAATTCCTTTTAGGTGCCTTTGGGGATTAAAAGGTGAATTAAAAATTCACATGGGGAAGGGGGATGCCTTGTCCAAAAGGAGAAAGCCTTTAATAAGGTTGACTCAAGGACATGTGCCATAAATAGGATGAGGATTAGGTTAGGCTAATCAAATGATTAAGGTTGTGCAAGTACTCAGTTAGATGGACTAATGACTGATTAGAGGCAAGTGGGAAATTATGGAGGATGTGACCTTAATGATGATTAAGGGTGTGCACATGCTAACCCTGGTTAATTAGAAGAAGAGGAAGTAATTAAAATGGATTAAGGACCAACTTGCAAAAGTTGGAGGATGTGACCATGAGAGAGAAAAGATGAATTAAGAATGAATTTTAATTCAAAAGGGGAATATGACTAAATTAAATAAAAGGGCATATTTATTCAATTTAGGGGAGAAAGAGGGGAAATGTATTAAATTAAATACTTTATGACCTTTGTGCAAGATGCAAGGTATTAATTAAACAATTGGCTTAATTAATATTGACGGAGGGGATGAACAACTGGATGAATAAGGAGACGCGTTTGATCATATGGAAGTGATCAAAATTGTACATCTACAATTGTATAAAAAAGGTAGTCTATAAAATAATGTTCCATTATTCAATTGATGTATATATGTTCATATTTATATTTATATTTTTTAAGCCATGTTTGATTATATTTCTTTGAAATTGATACTGTTATCACCTAAAATTGCACCCTTGTTGAACCTGGTGTTCAACACCTCAGTGTAACATGGGAAGACCTCTTAAGATGTGGGTTTCTTGTAAGCAGAGGTCAACCTACGGAGAAGGTCGGCTTCCTTGTTGGGTCATCACCTAGAACTACTAATTCTTGGAAGGGAAAGGGAGAAGGAATGCATAAAATAAAGCTAACGCTATGGTGATGCACTGAACTGACAGGAACAATGAGATACTCAAGTTACACTCTAATACTGATGATGGATATGGGACTGCACAACAAGTTTCTGTAGATTATGCATAGGTATTTCACAAACAGGTTTGCCATGCACACACTTTCAAGAAGGAAAAGCATATTTTTCACAAATTAAAAGGCTCATGTGCAATTAAGTAAACACTGTTTGTAACCTACATAATACTACCTTTGCAAAGAAAGACATGCTAACATGAGACAAAGCTATAAGGAAAAGAAAGATTTCACAAAGTAGCTTGATCAATCACTTGAAAATGCACAATATTTTGCAAGAACCAGAAGGCAAATTGAACCATCAATGGTAACCAAGGTAAATTTTATATATCATGCTCCAAAATGAGTTAAAGAATTTTGCTAATCTGAGAGAGGACTGTAGAAGTCATAGACTTCAGAAAAAGCATCTAGGAGAACTCCAAATGAGTTACAAAATCTACACTAGTTGAGAAAGGATTTTAGGAAAAATCACTAACTCTCCATAATGCATAATTCGAACTGTTTTACAAAGAGGCAAAAATGCCCTAAATACCAAAAGAGTGTCGACCCCTGCCCTACGGTTACAAAATAAGTCGGTGCCTGGACACGTCGGCCCAAGAAGCACTTGGAATGAAGTCAATGAGGCATTCAATGTGCATCCCCTGCTCATGTCAGTGAAAGCTCGCTCTTGGGCATGGCCTTCAGATATTTTACAATGATCACACTAAGTCGCAGCCCTCGTGTCCACCCTCGAGACTTTGTCAGAGCCGCTTTGAATGCTCCTAAGCTCAGTGCAGATCCACATCGCTCATTCTGATTGGTTGAATAGATGCTTCATGGGGTGCTAGGCGGTCAAAGGTCATTCCGATTAATTCACACATTGGTGAGACACTGACCGTGTCTCCCCAATGCGATCATGCCCTTCAGTGGTTATCGGCATAGATCACTACCATCGGCAAGAGTTCATAGTGAGCCCAAAAGACATATCGACATTCATAGTGGGGGTCACCCAGACCATCAGCAAGAGCTTTGGCATTCAAGAAGACCTCACAGCGAACCCTCATCATTATACCGTTGTGTTCCTCCGACGACAAGACACCCATGTGTCGGTGAGACCTTCTACCGAAGCTAAAACATTATACCGAGACCCTTCATTGGTCGGTAGGATCTCATACCTTCGCCAAGACATCACGACGACTAAACCTTCCTTTTCCCCGAGCTCGCATCCTTTTGTTTTGGCAAGACTCCCCTGCAGTCGGGAAGACCTCATGTCAAATTCATTCTGCTTCAGTGAGACCACCTTCGGTCGGTGAGACATTATACCGACCAAGCCTTCTATCAGTGAGTGCAACTCCTTCGGCAAGACTTCGCCCTGTTGGCCAGACGTCAGACCAATGTCTAATTCCATCAGCGAGGTCACTTCATCTCAGCAAGACCCTATCAGGTCGGCAAGACATCATGGCGAGCACATTCAATGTTTCCCAAGCTTGGATCCTTCGGTAGATTCAGAGTCGAGATGAGAATTAAAATGGGACCAGAGCGAGAAAGGGGGTGGAAGCAAGGACAGAATAATCCTGCGAAACCGAGATCAGGACAAAATTCATCCCTGAAACTTTCTTCAAGTTTCAGGTTCAGATTTTGACCTAGTCCCGCCGCTGACGAAACTCAAAAGAAGACGAAGGAAAGGAAGAGAAAGGGAAAGACAAATAGGAAAAATCATCCCCCGACAAAAATACAAGGAAGAAAGAAAAAAGTCTAGTGGAACCGGGGCCAGAACCAGAATGAAAACGAAAACTGGAACTTTGGAAAAGTTCCAATGTTTGGTTTTGGTCCGACTCCACCTCTAACAGAAGCAAAGAAAAAGGGGCCTGACAAAGAAGAACACGGCGGAACCGGGGTTGGAACCGGATCAGAAATAGGAACCGAGACTTTGGAAAAGTTCCCAGTTCGGATCCCAACCCAGTTCCGCCCCCGACAAAACAAGGGAAAAGTCAAGAAGAAAGCAAAATAGAGAAAGGAAAAGACAAGGTAAAACATAAAATGAAAACCAACCCCTTAACTGAAGACCTGCATGCTAGGCTCAACCCTCTTGGGAGCCACATTTAATCCATGTGCTGAATTAAAACATCATTTTCCTCTGCATCTGATTGAGCCTGTAGGTGAAAATTGGGTAACATATACATTTATGATTTATCCAATTGTTGCCAAACATTAAATAATGCTTGTGTTTGTTGATAGGTAGAATATTTTGATGAAACACATACTAATACCCAAGATCCAATTGGGTTATTAAGATTTGGATGGGATGATCCAAACCATCCTTTAAACCATACAAAGGCGAGGAGCAAGATTGAAGAGAACACTACCACCTGAGAAATTTGAAGAGCTAATGAGAGTCACATACACTGATGACATGTCACCTATCCTTAATGATGATGATCATGATAGTGAAAATGCAGTGCATGAAGAAGGATTGAATGAAATGCTTACAGGTTTCATTGGGGATGGAAACAATGATGACAATAATGATGATATGGTTGACAGTAACGATGATAGCAGGGGTAATTACCACCAACGTAATGTTGATGATAACAACATCAAAGACTCCATCAAGCAAGCAGCGAAGACACCCATGTTCAAATCGGGTGCAAGTAGAACCTCAAAACTAGCATGCACATTAATATTATTAGAAATCAAGTCACTATTTTGTTGGTCAGACAAAGGATTCACTACCCTACTGAAGTGAGTTGAAATCTATTTCTTACTTTGCATTGTCAATTGGTGTACATAATTCGTAAACATTCATCAACTTCGTTTATATTTCTTTAAGGGGATTTTAAAACCATGTATTGTATATAAATAGTCCTAGTATAGATTCACATATCAAACATGTTCATCATAAGTCAAACATTCAATTGATTTAATCTTTGGCAATCTTACAAGGCACTAAAAACTAAAATATTCCTTGAAGAGAATGTGTTGCCATCAACTTGCACAGAGGCGTGTTTGTTGTTGGTTGAGTTGGGGATTGAATATAAGCAAATTCATTCATGTAAAAATTATTGCATTTTATACAGAGATGAATATCAAAAAAAGGTAGAATGCCATGTATGCAAAGAGAAGAGATATCGTACAGATGTACAAGGTCCTACAATTCCAAAGAAGGTTTTACGTCATATGCCAATTATACCTAGACTTCAACCAATGTTTCGTTGCAATTCACTAGGACAATTGATGGACTGGCATGAAAACAATAGGAGTAAAGATGGATTCGTGTGAATTCTGGCCGACTCCAAAGAAATGAAACACATAGAGGAAAAATGGCCAAAAAAATTCAAAGATGAACCCCGTAGTATCAGGTTTGGTCTTGCAATTGATGGAGTGTGCCCATTCTCTTTCCTGAGCTCAACTTATGGTTTAAAAACATGGATTTTTATCTTGCGCCTTTTATTGATGAGATGCAACTACTATGGAAATACATAAGAATGTATGACATATCACGTCCTCCATCAAATAGGTCCTTCATGTTGTATGGTGAGCTATGTTGGACTGTTCATGATTTCCTAGGACTTGGTGTTTGTTCTAGTAAGATAAAATATTTACGTATTTACACTCATAATTTATTTTCATCCCAACTTTCATACTTAGTTTTATACTATTTTTTTATGTTATTAACATTACTTATTGAATTGTAGGGCTTCAAACAAAGGGGATATTTGCATGTCCAAGATGTGCAAAACAATTTCAAGGGCAGTATTCTAAAGATCTACATAAATTTATTTACACAAACAACAGGGTTTTTCTACCACTAGATCATAGGTTTAGAAATCGCCTGAAGAATCAATTTGATGGAAAAGTTGAAAATAGAGGCCCTCCCATGATTATGGGTCCAGGTGATTGGCTTAAGAAGTATGAATATGTTGAATAGAAAGCTTGGGAGGATTTTTTTTATTGGGGTGATTCAATTGAAGCATTAGAACAAGTTTTAGTTAATATGCTAGAAGGAATGAAAAGGAAATCCATATTTTATGAGCTCCCTTACTGGAAGGATCTATTAATATCTCACCTATTAGATCCTATGCACATCTTCAAAAATGTCCCAGATTCTATATTTCGACACACATCAGGAAAAGAGGACACCTTGTCTTCGAGGAGAGATATTGCTCTTTTACGTACCAAATTTGATAGAAAACATTTGTGGCCAAATAGGGAAAATGAAACATATGTAGAAGCTCCATGGATTTTGAAAAAAAAAAGAGCTAGACCAACTAAAAAATGTCATCCATTCAATAAGGACATCTACTGGCTATGGGTCATCATTAGCTAAAGCTTTTACAGTTGATGGACATATCACAGGATATAAAACATATGATTTTCATAATTTAATGAAGGTATTATATATCAGCATTTAACATTTAGTGGTAACATTGATTAAGCACTAAATTTATTTTGATATTTTGTTGTGTGAGAAAAAATTACTAATGACCTTTTCATATATGTGTTTGATAGCATAT
The DNA here is from genome assembly GCA_007258455.2 of Sequoia sempervirens. Taxonomy (NCBI): domain Eukaryota; kingdom Viridiplantae; phylum Streptophyta; class Pinopsida; order Cupressales; family Cupressaceae; genus Sequoia; species Sequoia sempervirens. Next base: position 29,439 of record VDFB02352925.1, read on the forward strand.
CATGCCATTGGAAATTAGGGGGGATTCCTATCTTACAGTTGACTTAAGGAATGCCATTAGTCGATTGTCAGCATTTACAAGGTATGTGGTTATATGAAATGTTCATGTGTGAGAGGCATAGAGATATTATATTACATTTTAATTTATGACTAAAGGTTCATACTAATTTACTATTCTTATATTAGGTGGGTGACCTCCAAGGAGATCCATGAATCTAAAGTATCAAAGTGGAAGAAGGAAATTGCAGAAATTGTATGTGTATTTGAGAAGGAGCTCCCTACAAGTTTCATGGACCTAAAAGTCCATTTACTTATACATGTAGTCGATGACATTGAATTGGAAGTTGTCGCATCAATGAGGTGGATGTTTTTCTTTGAGAGGTATATGAAAACTCTTAAAAGATATGTCTAACAAAAGTCACATCCAGAGGGTTGCATGGTTGAAGGGTATGTATTGAATGAAGCATTTTTCTTCCTATGTTAATTCCTTGGTAAGTATTTTGAAGATGTCCCACGCATCTGGGATGAAGAATGAGCATTAGATATTATTGATGGAGAAAAACCATAATCTAATGGTGTTGAAGTACAAATTAGTAAGTAAATTCACGATCAGTGTGGTTGTTTTTCTTGCAATCATTAATGTACTCTGTAATTTATTTGTCAAATTAATAGCATGACATTTGGAGTTTGAAATAAACATTTTGACATGTAATAGGTGTAGACGAAATTTTTGTACTCAACAAGTTCATTCTGTACCACATGGACTTTATGAACAAATGGATTGATCTGTATGATAAAAAGAGAGAAGTGTTAGAAGCAAGGAGACAATTTAAGAGATCAAACCCAAGGAATACTCCACTTCCCACTCATCTACTTGGGGAATGGGGAAAATATTGCACAGTAGAATGGGTTACTAAATAAATTCAAAATCAAATAGAAGATGCAGGTACAAATTCAAACATAGCAGAAGATGAAATCAACATGTCTAGAGGATGTGAAAGAGAGGTACAGTTGGAATTTTACAAAATGTTGTTTCCTTACAGTTTTGACAGTATTAACTATTTTAATATTCATCATTATATTTGTTTTCACTGAAATAAATGGTCTTTCACAAGCGAGGAAATATCCAGCAATGTGGGCATATGTTCGACATTATCGTGTAGAAAGTGTAGACGTAAAGAGACGATCCTTCGATTGTGGCATCATGGTTGACTTCGAGCAATCTAGTCAATCAAGCTCAAAAGATAAGAATATAATTGAATGGAATCTACAATATGTTGGGAAAATACAAGAAATTATTGAGTTGGATTACCGCTCTTTTAAATGTTGTATTTTTAAGTGTAGATGGTATGAAGCATTTGAGAGGAAACGAAGACATGATACCCCTAGTGGATTATTTTCTATAGATTCCTCATTGTTCCTACTAGAGGATAAGGAGCCTTATGTTCTACCAATTCATTGCGAGTAGGTATTTCTTTAACTCAAACAAGAAGTGGTAGTGATCATTAATCTATTAATTCATAGCTTATTGCAAAGATATGCATGTGTTTATTAATCAATAAAATTGTTATAACATACATCTAATATATGTATGTTGTTCATGTGCACGTATTTTTCTATGAAGATATTTTGGACCCGAAATGGATATTTTTCATACATTATGATCCAAGATTAAGGCATGTATTTGACGATGCATTAGTGGATACTGAGCAAAACAATGATGGCTAGCAAAATGAGAGAGAGGGATTAGAGAACATTGAAGAAATTGGCATCCATGATGATGTTGAAGATGGTTATGTTCAGGCATAAGAAGACAACAATCCAGAGTTAGATGATGTTATGGAAGACAACAATATGGATGGTATAGAAAATGATGATCCAAATACATCTGGTAACAATATAGATGGTCTACAGTCAAATTTCAATGATGATGAAGATGATGGTCAAGATGAGGATGATGATAATATTAAATACTTGAAAGAACATAAGAACATTGACAATGATACATAGGATGACATTGTAGCAGACAATAATGTTAATGACCAAGACTTCTAAATTTTCAAAATTATTTGCAATCCATGTTTAAAAAAGGATGATTCTTATGGCCTAAACTTTGAAATGCTTCAGTAATATTATGTTGTACTTGGACAATTCAAAACCTGTTTTATTCTCCTAGCAAGTTTTTTTATTTTCCATTATAATTCTAAACCAAACAACATTTGCAGGGATGGCCTTTTACACCAATCTTAATTTGTATGAAGTTCACTAACCTGTTGTCAAGCAGTAAATTCCTTTTGTAGATAGGAAATGTAAAGGCTTCATTTAAGAAAAGATAAGTAGTCTCTTTCTGAGGGTAATCCACATGCAAAAAGTAAAAAGCACATAAAAAAACAATTGTACAATAGAAAATCAGATTCAATCAGTTATGTCTTATTTCACTTGCACACTTATCTGAAAGACATAGGGTATTCACCATACATTTCCCTTGACAAATAAAACATGTGCATTCATTTATTTTTATTGTATATCTCAGAAGTGAAATTGTTGTTACATAATAATGTGCTGAGAAAATAATATATAAAAAAAATGCAAAGAAAATGTTTGAAATTTAACATGCAACCTACTATGTTGCATTGAAAGGAATCAAGATTAACTAGGACAACAAATAAAAATAAAATTTTGATGATTGTAATTAAAAGTGAACAGGATATGAAAAGTGTGGACAATGATGGTGCTGAAATTGAAAACCCTAATTTTGATGACATTATTGTTTTATGTCATTAGAGATAAAGAGCACATACAATTTTATATACATAGCAAATAAAGATTTGAAACTAGTAAACTAAAAATGGAAACAATGTAATATTTTTCCTTAAACAATAATTCACATACTCACTTACAAAAAAGGGTGAAGTATTTTTTATTCAAACTTTGTTTTCTTTAATAGACATAACACTAAAAGAATATTTACAAGTACAAGAATATATACAGTGTTTCATAGAAAATAAGGAATGCTTCATAGAATATACAAGTACAAGAATATATACAAGAATATTTACAAGTACAAGAATATATACAAGAATATTTACAAGTATACGAATATATACACTATTTCATAGACTTCTAAATTTTTAGAGTTATTTGCAATCTATTGGGTCTCAAAAGCGCAAGTTTTTATACCATAAGAGGGTGCCAATCTCTAAGAGGACTTTAATCCTTAATACGAACCAATTAAAGTAAATTATTTGAAAGGACTTTAATTCACACCTAACCAGAAACCAATCAAAGCATCCACACAATAACAGCAAATATGCCCTAATAAATCTTGCATATTTAAACAACTTGAAAGGACCACTTTGGAGACAACAAATCAATAAATAAGCATGAAAATCGACACAACAATTGAACACTGAAAATGGATTACGAGTTATTATGTATCTGCTCCATTATATTGTTCAAAATATAAACATACATAACATGAGTTCTGTTGATATGAATAAGTGGATGAGATGGTCTAGTATCTATTCTAATGGATTGAAATGATGATGATATGATGATCAAAATCAAACCTTGGTTTCCCTATTTGTATGGGAAGGAACAAGCTTCAGGTCTGTTCACAAAAGTTACATCGTTTCTTAACTAAAGCATAATTAACATAACATATAAACTTAAAGAGTTTATTGTTGGATGCACCACAATTCGTTAATCATCAACAAGCACCTGTGACCACCTAAGATCTGTTCAAGGCTCAAGCACCATGTTAATGCATCCACAACAACCAAACTCTGACTACCTCTTCATACAGCTTATTCAAGGAACAAATTAACCTTTGACATGTGATCAATATATTTCTCCTAGGCATAAGTGTTTGCATTTTGTAGAGGGTAAAAGCACAAAACTGTGTCACACTTTCGGCCAAATAAATAGTTCCGAGCGAAATATTTTCGGCTGGAAAGGTTTCGACCGAAACCACATGGCCTATTACGTGGCACATAGTTTTCGGCCAAATAAGTTTCGGCCGAATCTCAAAAAATAAAAATTTTCCTTTTCCCACTTTGAAATTGGCTTTGAAATTACATTTTTTAATGTGTGAGGTTTCTATAGAAAGGGTTTCGGTAGAAACTGTTTCTATAGAAAGGGTTTCGGTAGAAACTGTTTCTATAGAAAGGGTTTCGACCGCAATGGTTCTACTGCCTCCATTACCATTGTTCCCATTGTTTCCATTGTTCCCATTGTTTCCATTGACCCCACTGCTTTCTCCTGTAGCATGGTTTTGATTCGGAGTATGGTTTAGGGTTTAGGGTTTAGGGTTTCGGCCAAATCCCAAAAAATAAAGAATTTTCCTTTTCCCACTTTGAAATTGGCTTTGAAATTACATTTTTTAATGTGTGAGGTTTCTATAGAAAGGGTTTCGGTAGAAACTGTTTCTACCAAAACTATCTATGTGGCATCCTAGTTGGTAGCCAACTCAACTTTTTTCAGAATTTTCTGAAACTTTCAACTTTAGCTAAGAATTTCTTTAGTCATAATGATTTTTCTGCAAAAAAAAAAAAACCCTTTTGTAGAGCTCAGAGTGTAGAATCCAAATATATAATTTTTAAAATCATTTTATTAGTTTTAATATATTTTATTTTTAAAATAATGCAAGTAGGTTTTAAAATGAAAAAGAGGTTGGTTCCAAATTAAAAAAAAAAGATAGTAAAACTTATTAAAAAACTTTAAATCTTATATGGTGCAAAAGAGGAGGAAGTCTTCTTCAAAAGGGTATAATTTGTTTTTTGAAAATGATTAAAAAAATTGAAAATAGTTGACGGCCCGTGAAAACTGTCAAATTCTGACATGTTTGAGTTTAAAACATTATTATGAGAAAAATATACATCACAATTTGAATTTTTTTTTTCCATGCACAAGATATTGAAGTTACCTATTTGGAGAAAAAAAAATTAGGGAGAAATGAATTTGTTTTCAATTTTTTTCTTAACGGCACGTGAAGTCACTCCTTTTTGAAATTTTCAGCATTCCAAAATCTGACCTTAAATTGATAAAAACGTAATGAAAACAATTTTTTTTTTAATTTTAAAAATTACAACAATAAAATTCATCAAAAGTTCTATATTTCATTAGTTTACACCATTTTGAAATTCAAAACATAATGACCACTTTTATTTGCTCGAAGTTCTGAATTTTTTTTGCTGTTGGTTGATTCCTTTATAAAGTGTGACACAGGTTTGTGCTTTTACCCATAGACCTTGTCACCTACTTCATCCATTATTTGTAAATTTGTAGTCTTTCTCTTCAAAAAGTTTTCAAACACAATGGTTGAACTAATATCCCACCCAGGAAGGAGCATACCCAGGAAGGAGCATAACTCTAGCTTCTTGCAATAATTATCTTCCTCTCTCAACAGTCATGTTTTTCATTTCCCTATCAACTTCATATTGCAACTCTTTTAAGGCATAATCCTCTTTCTCAGGGTCAATGTCCTTTAACCTTTCTCTTATTAGTCTTCCTTTATACTCATATATAAATGACTTAAATTCAGGGGTCTACACAAAAGTATCATCTACAACAAATTCCTGACTTGCACAATGCCTCACATCATCTGATAGCTCATCAGAGGCTTCAAAGGTGATCACACTTCTTTCCAATGGCATCTCATATTGGGGCATAACAAGAGCATTAAACTGTGAGACTTCTTCTTCCTCCTCAGTGTTATCTTCTTCCATGGATGGGGAACCAACTAAAAAGCTCACTTCAAGAGTAGGCTGATGTGATAAGTGATCTAGTGGTGTGATATTTTCTACTTTCCTCCTAGGACCGATGCCCCTTCCTCTTTCAAATGCCACAAGTGGCATATCTCTTATTAGTTCTTCTTCATGGAAGATTAATTGTTCAAATATTTCTATGGGATCTTGTACCTTAGGGAAAGCCCCTACGTAGCCTAGGTTATTATTCACCTTTCAAGCCTCATCCATCATAACCCTACTATGGGAATTCATTCTCATCATGTTTTGTTTTTCTTCACAATTTCTGATGACATATTCTAAAAGGAAACTATACTCATACCCTTTCAATTTCTGAAAAATTTTGGTATCACAAATGAAGTGTTCAGGATCAAAATTTTTCCTTTTGTTGCCAACCAGCAAGCCATAATAATCTAGTTTACCACTAACCAAGTCATAGCCTGAATTAGAGATAATAGTGAAATCACCAAATCATAAAGTGGAAGGCATGAAAGTTTGCCTCCCATAGCTCTTTAAATGCATGAAAGCTGAAAATGACAATTGCCTTATGATCTCTAAATAATCAACTCTATCTAGCATATTATTAGGCAACAAATAAGGTGCAGCTTCAAATTCATAATCCTTGATAATAGTACAATCCCCAAACATGTACTAGTCCCCCCAATTGTGATTTATCCCTGCTTCATGACCCATATCTTTTGGTAATAGAAATCTTAAGATCTTTGGGGAGAGGTTGTAGTTACATTTGTGGCCTAGCATCTTGTATAGTGGTTTGACAAAATATTCCTCAAAATATAGGTAGTGAGACCTCCCACACCTGTTGTCCCACACAGATGTCCACATTTGTGCAGGCCTTAAATTTCCATCATTATCTAATTCTTTTATTCTTAATTCCTCACCCCATATCTCCATCACCTGCCCTTCGTATAATATCATGTGCATGAAAAGAAAATAGTGCTTGAAATTAATGGCTTCACTGTCATTCTTGATGATATTGAGGGCATTATTGATGGCCATTGATAAATACTCTGCATAATCATAGAGTAGGGAATTATGGCTCTGGACGTTTCTAGCTAAAACCATGGGAGAAATTATCATGTTCTCAAGAACATCAATTCCCAGTACTTGACCAACTGAGTAATAAGCATATTGAAAGTATTGTTCAAACAAAGCCACAAAGAATGGGGGCTTATCTTCACTAGAGAACCTCATAGTTTGGTTACCCACACATTTCCACCTCTTGTAACTTGTTTCCATGGTGCGGTAGTCCTCCAACAAGTCTCTGGTTCATAATTTTGTTTTCAGGGAAGTGTCTAGTTGAAAAATCATGGAAATATAATCTGGCTTTATGACCATGAACTGTAACCCATCAGGCAAATGAATTGCTCTCATTTTCGGATTGTAATTATTTTCCAACACCTTGATTAACTCTACGTTCACAAAGATGTTGGGTACTACAAGCTTACCCAAATTCAAATTTGACAGGTTTGACACTGGGCTATGCCAAAATTTCTTCTTATAATTATCAATAAAGTGGTCGTAACCCCTACACAGAGTCCATACATCTCCCAGATTTTTCTATTTATCTACTAATGTCACACACGATGGGTTAAGTTGTGCTATTCTTCTGGATTTTGGTTCAAACCCAGGACACTGATCGATTAAGTCTTGATTCAATTGCCTAGCTTTAGTTTTCTGTCTTTTTGCTTTCTGTTTGCCTGGGGTTTTTTTCATCTCAACCCTACTCATGCAATGCTTTCATCTACTTACTGATAAAATACTTTGATTTGAGTCTAGACCACTTACTTGGATAAATGTTGCAAATTTCCAGCTGCCTACCGCCGTCTAACTTGGTTCTCCAAATCCTTCAATTACAATTCACAATGATTTTAACTTCTTTGAGGTCATATTTATCAAATTTCATGACATCCATCCAACCCTAGTTCATAAATGATGCTTGAGCCACCTTTATGATCAAGTTCTTCATTAATAGCAGTAGTCTCATTGATATTTTTGTTAGTCACATCAATCAGACTAATCATCACTTCATAATTGTCGAAGAGACTTTTAATTAAAATGCTTGTTGTTTCTTCGATATTCCGATATGGAGGTGTTTTTCCCTTCCCTTTTGTTGTTTACCACACTACTGCCTTGCCCAAGGCTTCTTGTTGCAGGGTTATGGTGTATACTGCTCTACTGCATATGTTGCTCACCTTCCCAACGGTATAGTGGTGTATGCTTCTGATCACTAATTGAAGAGTGTCGATGAGACAATCTTATTTGTCTTATCAAAATCTCAATGTCTCATCAACATTAGATCTTATGTTCCTCTGATGTTGGTTTCCGGTGTCAATGAGACAAGTTAATGTTTGTTGCCGATATGCCATTGTCTCATCAACAATTACTTCATTATATCCAATAGTTGTGTTTTGCCAAGCAGTTGTAGATATACCTTGTCGATGTGATATAAGTGATTCTCTCCTTGATATGCCCGTATGTGTTGTGCCCTCAGCACACACGCCCCGTTCGGAATGGGGACCTTCTTTTCCTTTCACCTTGCCAGGTCATTTTTGTCGCTGCCTTGTTTTGCATGCCCATGTTTTAGTGTCATGGGTGGTCAACGTACCTCCATAGTCTCATCTTCAATTGACCATGTTTCACCCCTTCAATTTTGTCAATTCTTGGTTCCTTGCGGAGTATCCTTAGTAGTTTGCCTCTACCAGCGGCCTTGGGGCCTCGCGGGCCCGATCCACTAGGTTTCCCCTTTGTGTTCGTCGTTTCAAACGATGGAGGGCTTCCGCCCTCCCGAACCCTGAAACCCGGATCCCTCCTTGTCGTTAGTTAAAACTTGCAAAATTTATTGGTAGCTTTCGCCCCCTCTGGGCCCGACCCTTCAGACTTCCGCGTCCAGAACTTCGTGCGGACTTTGTCATTCCCAACGGCAGATCACTGATAGAACTCCACCATCTCGGCCCCGAGTCCCCCTTCAGGTTGATTTCCAAAAAATATTTTAAAGTAGCCATCGATCCGTGTCCTTACAGTCTCTAGGCCCCGAGATCCTCTTGGCCATCAGTTTGCAAAATGAAGTTTATAGCAGTCGTAGGGTCGCATCTTTTTGGCCCCTAGGCCCCGGACCTCCCACTGTCGTCCATGAATTTGAATTCACCAACCCAACTGTCCTCTGTATGGACATTAAATGTGGGAATTAATTGCTATTTTGAGTATAAATATCTTTCCCAACCTATCATTTTCATTTGTCAAGTTTGACAGAGAGATCAAAGTACTTTCCAGAGGAGTCTAGTGCATCCGTCGACCGCCATTCTCGTGTTCGTGACCATCACTTGCCAATCCTTAATGGATTTCACACCTTCCCTCATCGGACTTCTGAGGTAGGTTTTTTGTTCACCCTCCCGAGAGGAATTTTACAATTTTAACACTTTAATTGATAAACCACATGGGTTAAGGTTACTTTTAATTGATAAAACACGATGAAACTCACAAAAACCCATGTCTTAGAATCGTCGAATCATCGAAAACCTTCGCTACATCCCATAAGATCAATCCGGAACTTAACCCGCATGCAACTGTTCTTCGCTTAGGGGAATTTGCATTGTCCGGGCCCAGGCCCCTCCATCTCCAGTAGGACTTATCAAAATAAAACATCTTTTTCAAAACGGTTGCACCATCTCCTGGGCCTGGCTCCTCGAACTTCCGTCGGCAGTTCACCATCAAGCATTGCAAATTTCAAACTTTGAAATCGGCTTCTGTTTTGGCCTCCCAAGCCCGCACCCCTGGACTTCTGCGTCCAGGATTCTGCCAAGCTCTCGTCATTCCAAAATGGCGGAAGGACCCTATCCGCCCGAGCCCCGGAGCTCGCCTTGCAATTCATCGTCTGGCGTTGGTCTCAAACTAGCCACCTGTCATGAACCCGGGTCCCGGTCCGCAGACTTCCGTGGAGTCTTCATCATTTCAAATGGTGAACTTGCGATGACCTCCCACCTCCCAGGTCTTGACCTACCTTTTTTCATGAGGGTTCCAAGTCGTCGAACTTTAACGTCCTTGCCCTTGCTGGGCTCCGCCATCCGAAACTTCATCCCATCCCTGACGGTTCAAAAGAGAAAATCGCACCTGCCTTTCTAACCTTCGGGCCTCGCCCTCCTGCTCGCCACGAAAACTTAATGGAGAAAATCAAACGCCCAAGCTAAGTGTAGGGTCTAGTCCCTCGGGCCGCCCCCTCTGGACTTCCGTCTGACAATCGTCATTATGAACGATGAAAGCATGATAGCTTCCTGGCTCCTCAAGCCCGAGCACTTTTAAAACTATAAAAATATCGGCCGCCCTTGGACCTGCCGGGTCCCAGACCCCAGAATTTCATCTTTAGAATTCCTTTTATTTCTGGCCATTTCAAACAGCCAACCCTAGACAGCCTTCTGACCCTGTACCTTTAGATGCTCTCAAATTTGAAATTCAATCTCGACCCACGTGCTCAAATTCAACCCTCTTCAATACGAGCCTTTTGAACCATCAAAATTCGATTGGGAGAAATCTCCCGGATCGCTCTACCCTTTTTTCCCTTTCAAAACAACATTCCTATCAAGGAAGTTTGGGCCTTCGGGCTCGGATTGTCCGCAAGCCCTCAATTTATAGACTAATGATATCTAGAAGTGAAAGTATGATTTTATGAATGATAAATTGTCCAAATTTGATTTCGTCCACGGGATTTTAACTAACATAAAATCTTTCATGATTGGTTAGACTGACTATGCCTGTGCTCGCAAGATATATGGAATTAGGTGCAGGACCCTCGGGGGCAGCTGCAGAAAAGGACAAAAGAAAGAAATCAGGCAAGACTCCTCGTGGAAAACAGGACAAGGACCAGATGAAGTACCAATTCTAGGGTGAACCTTTGCACTCGAAGATTGTCATAGACTGGAAAGAAATCACATATACCAATATCGGGCACGTCAATATTGATGAATTTAAACAAAGGGTCAGAGTCAACACAACAACCAAGAATGCAAGGCTGATCAGGAAAAGTGGAATTGCAAAGGCTGCAAGCTTCCCCCCATCCCTCATGGCCCCTAAGTTGGTCATGGCTTGCGAACAGGCATGTCAACCCCAAACGCGAACAATTGTTGACCGGGATGGGAACATTCTTGCCGACATGTCAGCTGAGGGGATTACAAAGACCTTCCACATTCCCACCTTTGTCGAGATGGAGATGCCTACCATAGAGGAATGCAAAGAAGCATGGGATGACAACTCGACGGGCTACAAGAAGTTGATAAATCAGCATTGGCTCAAAGAGAAACGAGGCAGCGCTGCGAAGGTTCCTCAAGAACTCTTCCACAATGATTACCATGAAAATTACCATGACTTAGTCACTATGCTAAGCAGGGTGATGGGTCTCCCTACTGCTGCCTTCTTTCAGGAATGGATAGTGTACTTCGTTGAACAGATCCTCTGTAGGAATGAGGATATCACCAAAAAATCCTCGTTCTACTAGGGAGGCATAATAAGAGACTGCTTCCATGAGCAGTTCATGAATCTGAAGAAAAAATCCAAGTTCTACATGACCTCCTATCTGGTCTACTGCTTAGCAGACCAGAGACAGTACAATGTATTGTTTGTGGAACCCGATGAGGAGCAGGGTTAGAAATTGAAGGTCTATGACAAGTACCCCCAGCTCCAGTACCAAAATTTCAAGGAGTATTGCAAGGTAAACAACACCTTTATTGGCCATATCATCAGAGTGATTGCAGGAGATTTCAAGAGAAGGGTCTCTCACAGTGCTTGGGCATTCCTGAAGCAATACGCCTTCCTTTTCATTTAGTACCCAAAGTTCACGTACATTCGTGCCTAGGGCTTCACAGAAAGGCCAAATAAGCTGCCTCGATACCCCAACAACTAGATCATCTTGTTAGAACTTTCCCGGTAGCTCCAACACATACAGTTAGTCCTCAGTGGCAAGCACTTGGCGGGGATCTCCTATCCCTTAACTTTTGGCCAAGGAATGTATAAATTACAAACTTCCCAGTGCAATGGGAATTCTAAGAAAGAATTGAATGATTATCATTTCCACCTACACACCGCTCACCCACGAATGGACCCATATGGACATATAGGGAAAGCACTAGGGTCGGGGTTCACCCATCTGCACCACATTGAGGACTTTTGGGCAGATTGTCAGGATGACAAGGAAGTGTGTGCAAGGCACTACATGTGCATGGTTGCGTACTTCATAAGAAGGGTGCAACCATTTCCCATACCAGATCAGGTTGAAGAGGATGAAGGCACCATAATGGACCCCAGATACCCTGTAGTCGCCAACTTGATGCTACCAACAATAGACTGGGATGAACAGGAGGTCGATTACCTCGATATTATAACTAAACCAGTTATGGCTCGAACCAAAGAATGGGTTGATGGACAGGTGGCCTGATTGAAACAAAAATGGGTGATCCTAACATAGGAAGGGCTAAAGAGTGAGCCTAGTGCCACCGAGGATGTTGCTGCCATAACTTCAATGGGCGGGACATCCAAATCTCCTCCAATCACTAGATCTAAGAAGAGGAAAGAAATGGAAATGGAGCAGTCTCCGGATCCCAAAGTATACACAAGGAAGGATCTAGGGGGCTCACCTTCTAAAAGGATCAAGCAAACAAGAGGCACAACAAAGCAACCCGTAATCCAAAAGGAAGAAGAAAAAGGGATGGATCAGTTAGAACCTCTTTCGGCTCCCCCTGTCTCAACTGCCCTACCATTCGCCTCCCTAGCCATGGTCGCCACATCCCCACTGGTAGTGGACATCTTAGTCCATCTTGCCCCTTCACCTCTGGTTGAGCCTATAATAGTGATTGACTCTTCCTTCGTCATGACTACTCCTCCTTCCTCCACTATCATGTCGCCTACCACATCGCTCCCTTTAGCTACGGTGATGGCACCAACACCCACTTCCACCTTTCCTGAGGCCTTCTCGAAACATATGCAAAATCTACCTTCCGAGCTCTCCCAGATCCTTATGGACCCCACTCTTCAAGCAACCCTAGTGCAGGTCCACGCTATTGCTAAACCTTCACAGCCTCTGGCAAGACCATCGGCTATGGAGGCCACCATGTTGATTTTCGAGGAGTGGGAGAGATGGGAGAAAGAGGCCTCAAATCCATTTGAAGAGGAAGTCAACGAATACCATGAACACCCGAAGTATGAGCACTAGACAATTGATAGGGTGGCCTATGAGGAGGAAGAAACAAGATCTTCAGAGAGTGGGGATGAGGAGGAGGATGATGGTGGTAGGGTAATCATGCAAACCTTTGATGATGATCTTGAAGAAGAGATGGCCCAGCAGTTGAAGGGCGATGAAGAAGAGGTAGAAAGGTCACCTCTCAGAGACAGGGCAGCAGAAGACGTGGAGCTCCCTACAAGGGAAATGCAAGAGGGTGTGTCGTCCCCTTGTCAAAAGGGGGAAAATGCAAGAGAATATAAGCCTAAGGGTGAGGCCAAAACTGTCAAGGGCCTCAAAATTGAACAACCCAAGGAGCACATGCACGAGGTTGAGAAAATTGGAGAAAGGAAGGGGAAGGAAATAGAGAAAGAAGAAGGTCCCCATGAGCAATTACCTACCAAGCCTCCCATCAAGCACCTGGTGTTCATCTAGGACTCCAATGAAGAAGGAGATGCTGCTAAAATGGAAGAAAGGGCCCCTGGAAATAAGAAAATAGAGATCTTAGTCGGGGAAGGTGAGGGTGATTGTGAATCACCTAAGGAAAAATATGATATGCCTAAATGGTTGGAGAGACAGCTTGAAAAGAAAACTCCTGCACCAAAGGACCCAAGAGCGAGGCTAGACGCTATCTTAGCCCGAGTACAGATCACAACTAGAAAAGAGAAGAAGTCTAAGATCAGATCCAAGGTAACAATGGATGCTTCTGGGTCTCGAGCAATCCAAATAGCCACGCCAGTGGTGGGCAGGGAAGGAATAAGCTACAACATCTCCACCATTGATTTAGGAACCGCTACCAGGGAACAGAAGGTGGAGCACCTCGAAGAGTCTGTAGCCACGATGGTACATATGATACAACAAGACAAAGTTTCAAACGATGAGCTTAAAGCTCAGGTGGCCAATCTAACAGCCTACATCCAGCAATGGTCCTTAGCTGAAGAAATACCTACCACATATGTGACTCCACCACAATTGTTGTCCAAGGAACAGATTGACAAGCTAGAGAAGAGAAATAATTTGGGAAGAACTACAGAAAGTTGGTTCTGATAGGTTCTAGATGTCAAAAATGAGGGCATTGACCGAGCTATCCAAATAGCCAACAAGTTCCTAGACTTACAGCAGTCCCTTGAGGGCACAAGAAGACTCTGCTCTGACTTCCCGACGAGGTACGAGTCCACCTATCCAAAGATCGAGGCCATCCTAAAGCTTCCAAGCGTAATATGGGAAAGTGAGCTTACATTCAAAAGGGACGATCACTAGCTAATGGATGTGTGGAGGCAGGACTTTGAGAACAGAAAAGAAAGGTTGGAGCAGGTAATTGACAAGGTGGATCCAGATATAGAATGGGTCAAAGAAATTTGAGCGGATAGCATCCGGTACTTGAAGTTAATGATAGGCTATTAGATGCATGTCGTGCAAATGGATCTAGAGAAAGTAAGGCTTCATTTCCAGAAAACGATGGAAGACGGGATGTCAAGTGAAATAACCACGGACTTTATGAGTTTTGCAGCCCGATCTTTTGCCCAATCGGAGTTGTTATGTGATCACGTTGCCAAGCATGAGGAAGATTGGGAAAGGCTTTCTAAGCAATCCAAAGAATGGAGCTATCAAGTGTTGAGATCCGAGATCATAGAGGTTGACAAACTCCAGCTGGTAGTCTTGAAATTCATAGAATATGTGGCCTTGAAGAAGCAAGAAGGCAACCCTATTGTCAATGAAGAACTTTTGAAAGAGTAGCTACAGCAAAAAAGAGCAATCTGCAAAAAGACAAAGTGCTACAGTGTCGTCACTAATAGACAACATAGGGAAAGAGACAGGAATGTAATTTTAAAATTGTAATATATTGGGGGGTAGGTGAAACCCTATTTTGTAATGAATCTTGGCCACACAATGAGAATTAATCTTGGCCATTCATTTAGCTTTTTGGACACTATAAATAGGGGTCTCCTCTCGTTTGCAAAGGGAGTTGAGTTGTTGTAAAGACATGCTGCTGAAATTTTTAATGAAAATACATTGACTTGGTGCATTTTCTGATTTCTTCACATGTTTCATGGTTCAATATCCATTGTTAGATGCTTTAGTTAGATTCACATTGTTGTTTTAGCTAGTTGTATCCTTGCTTTGATAGATTTTAGTAATGTTGTTCCATAGTTGTGAAAATTCCTATTGTGTAGATGCCTTCTTAGTCCATACTTTTTGATTTTTGTTGTTGGTAGATAGTTGTGTAAAGTTAGTCTGGACTTAAATTAAAATTTTCTCCACACTTTTATCTTTTTTCATGCATGCATATGGTGAATGAAAGGTGAAATATTTGCAAACCTTAGAAGATAGCACAAATTTCATGAGACTGGGATTTTTGGTTAAGTGAAATCTTATTTTAAGGAAGTTGTCCATTGCAGGAACTCCATAATCACTGTTCACAGTTAGTTGCAGATCCAGGAACCTTCCATCTTCCCTAATATTTTCCTTTTTTTTATAAATATCATGTGCTAAGGTTCATTGCACATTGTAAAGCCAAACTTGAAGAAAATATCAAAGTTTTGGATTGTTGTTCGAACCTATAGCAGAATACACTTTACTTCCCATCTCAGAAGATTCGGATTTGAAGATCCATCCCGCATTCAGCTACATAAGTCCGCCATGTGATTACTAGCAAAATCACATCAAAATCAATTAAGGAGTTCCATGCAAGTCATGACCCAACACCTGAGAGACCTTGGGGAGATTTTCAACAGCTTGCAGTTGGAGATTTCCTTTCAAGAGAGGTAGTGCACCTGTGTACTTCCTGTGTTGAGAAGGTGTGCAAAACACCCATCAATAGTATCTTGTTGACATTTCACTATTTTACATCGTTGATAAGACATATAAATAAGTCTCTTCGACATAGGGGTGTCTCATCTACATTTTTTATCTGTGCTTTGTTCTAATGTCAGAGACTTTGGAGGGACTCTCATCGACATGGTGTTGTCTTGGAAATATTATATGAGCAATCATAGGAGTATTTCAAAGGAGGAATACACTTTGATGTTGTGATCAAGGGTTTTATTTGGAAGCCCACATGAGGGATTTTTACGCTGAAGGCGTCCTACGCTTAGTATTTTGAAGGAATTTTTACCTCCGATGGTGTAGATTGTTTGACAGACAATCGACTGCGATGAAATCCATCCCAGGCGTTCATCATTTTTCATGGATGAAACAAAGCACAACAGTTATTGCAGCTGGGAAATATCTGAGGAGCAGGTCTACTGGGAACAGAGCAGTTATTGCACGAAGCTGGGAAAAATATCTGAGTAGCATTTACTACAGAAAATATCAACAATGTTAACAGCACAATAGATTTAGATCTCAATAATATCTGCCTTATGTTAATATTCGCCCTACTTTCGTGACCTCTTTTTACCAGCGACATCAACAGAGATTTGTACAAAATCTTCAAGTAAGTCATATTTCTATCGCCGTTAATGGTTTCCACTCCATATTTTACTACTTCCCCCGCTGCTAATGCTTTCTGCCCCTTTTCTGTGATAGATTGAAGCAGCAAGATTAAGCAGCAACAGTACACAACTTGGGGTTTCCTGAAAATTTCATGCGACCTCTGCCCCACATCAGGACACAATTAGTGCAGAATCTTGAGGTAAGTCACTTTCCAGACTGCTTTCGAAGATTTTTCCTTTTGAATCTGTATGCCGCCTGATCATTCTCTGTTGTGTTTTATTTCATTCTAAACAATTCTGTTGTTATATATCGAAAGAGGATCCGTTGTTTTATCTGTCGCTGTTTTCTTGTCATCACTCCCGTTGATTTTTTTCAAATGTTGCAATAAGAGCCATCGCCTTGACCCTTCTCCTGCCTCTTTCGTTTGTAATTTTTGGCCACAGGGTAATCTCAGAGCCCCTCATCAGCAAAATCATGATGAACACCGAACTAAGAAACATATGCCTTCAGCCCTGCCACAGAAAACATTTGGCATAGCTTATGCCCTCAAATTGCGGAAGACATGTTCTTTCCCTGCTCTAAAACTCCCATACTATCTTAGGCAGAGAAGGGTAATAGCTAAGCTCACTGTATATGATGTTGCACTTGACTATTGCATTTGTGTGAAAGTTTCTACAGCCTTTTAATAAGTATATTTTGTGCTTACCCCATAATCATAGCATTCCATGATGCGTCATCTCTTTAAGGCATTCTGTCATACAATTAACGTGCCTTCTTTATGTTTCCGCATTTTGCATACATGACTAAATGTTGTGGGATTTGGCTTTACAGGTCTGTCCACTTTATTTACTTGAAATTTTCAAAAGCCCTTTCAATAAATCATTTTTTTTATTTCGCATAACCTACAATGTTTCTAGGCCCTCGAATCGCATTTCTTTGAGGCATTCTGTCAAACAGTTAACATGCCTTGTCTATGTGTCCACTTTTTACATACATAACTAGAAGGGAGTTGAAATTAAAACATTGAAAAAAAATGTACCTCCATCTTTTATGCTGCAATGAAAGTCCATACCATGTTCCAAAGCTCCCATTTTAGCATTGGTAGAGTAGATGTTAACAAAGGTTGTGGAATGTGGCGTTATACTTCCAGTCACACCCGCGTGATACAATTTGTGCAAAATCTTGAGGAAAGTCGTTGGCCATGGTTTCATCGAGTTCTTTTGTTTTATTTTCTTTGGAATTTGGTATTCGCCTCTATCACTGCTTGGATCAGCAAGGTCAAATGCTCAGAACTCCCTTATATCCTCTTATTTAATTCAATTATTGTGTAAAAATGGGGTTGTTTTGTTATTCCTTTGTGAAGTTTTACAATGGTTTAGTGTTACTTCTGTTTCTAAAGCATTGGAGGTTTTGTTCTTTTTGGGGATTCCGAGCATCAAGTGTACTTCATAAAATATCTCTGGCGTTGATGGTATTGGAAATGTGAATTGATGAATTTGGGATTCTTATGTTTCTCCTATTCTTGTCTATTTTGGGCATTAAATCTGTGGCATTTTAGTGATGAATACAAAAAACTCTACACAAGTTTTTACCAAAAACATTCCAACTCATGCCCTTGGACTATGGAAATTTCATGTCTTTAATCTGACATTTTTTTGGTACTATCACTGGTTTTGTGGGGAAACCAATGCTCTCAAATTTCTGCAAAGCGATAGATGTGGGCTTAATCTAAAAGGAAAACTTATGCAATTCACATACCTCCAATTATGGAGGTTAATTGGGTATCAAATTTGAAAAATTTGCTTACATTCCATGGCTGCACCATGCTTTTTCTTCTTCTAGTCAGAAAAACTTGTAGGTTCCATTTCCATCTACCCATTTTTTGTTTCTTAATAAATGTTCTATGCATTCATGACACTTTATAATCTCCTACGCACTCCTTGCAATGGTGTTCAAAACTCCTAAAGAAGGGTAGAATCCTCGAAATATGTTTCAGGTAATTTCTGCCTATAATCTCCAGATTGGAAGAGAAAATCAAGCATAAGAAGATAGTAGTAAGGATAGAATATGAAATTAAGAGCATGTTGCAGGGCTTTCACATTTTCAACCACGATGATCATAAATACAAACTTTGGTTGCTATTTCAATGGCTACTTAATGTCTAAGTATTGGCTTTTCATTAGTTATAAACCAGAACCTATCACTAATTGACCTTCCACACATTCAGATTTCTTGATCAATTCATCTAATTTAGGGCCATTCATTGATACCACATTAGCCACAGGCTTCAAATTTCAAACCTTGGACGAAGAGCTTTAAGTGATCAAGAAAACTATTTTCCTGAGTTTTGAAACTCCAAAATTACCAGGAAAACAAGCTTGCTCATTTTTTGAAACCTCCATATTAGCAACAACTCTATCACAATTCTCAGCATTTGAGGCCCCAGCTAGGCTTATGCAAATTTCAACCTCAACCTCAATTATTATCTCTTTGCAGCATTCACAAAAAATCAACTAGGTATGGTGAACCATCTATTACCAAATCTATTTGCAGCATTCACAAAAAGTCAACTAGGTATGGATGATGAACTACTCAGAAGGTTAAGAGAGAGGTTTTAGACAAGTATTAGAACATAGAGGAGAGAACCCAATACCTAAGCATGTTTCAATAGTTGTGATAGTAGTTGTTATTTTTTTATATAATGCCCAATATTTTTATCAATATTGGACCAATAGTTGTGACTTTAAAGTTGTTAGTTAAACAAAATGTGTCCTTTGATCTACAAAGCAAACCATTCATAGGATAATTAGAAATGCAAAGTTACGGTGCAATAAACAAAATTAAATCAAGGATAGAACATTTTCTAATAGATAACCATGCTCTTGATTGAAAATATTTTATAAAATCAAATTTACAATTGATTGTACTTTCTTACCAAATATAAATGATTGGCCAGGAGACACATAATATAAATCTATCGTTTCTTTATCGAAAGATGTTTACATCCGAAGGGAGAACATGTATACACTTTTCTTGATTGCAGCTGGGTAGTGTAAAAAAAATGGATTTCCTTTTATGTTGGAACAAAGATATACAAAATTCAAATATACTATCTTGTGCCTCCCTATTTGCTTATTCATGTACAAATTTCCAAAACTTGTGATATGAATTTTATGTTTATTTGGTGGTTTTAAACTTCTTGTTATGTATGATTCATAACCTATGGTTTATGAATCGTCACAATTTTAGAACACAACAATCTTAGAGGAAAACTAAACGATTTCTAAAAAAAAAACAAAGAAATAGAAAATTAACCTTTATTTGACGTGCCCTTAATGCCAATTCTAACACTCACAAGTTCCCCGCAGGCACAAAACTTCAACTAGCTTTCACCTTCTCAATGGCAACTCTAACTCCAAATGCTATTGAAGAAATTCTTGCAGGCATGTTCGATCTTGACCCTTCATTACAGGTCACATCCATAAATGCTATACAACAGGCTCATTCAACAGATGTTAAATATCGTATTGAACTCTCTGATGGTGTCCATACCCATCCAACTTTACTTCCCAGCCAGTTCAACAATCTTGTTGTCGAAGAAGCAATGGTTGGTGGGTCTATTGTCCGCCTTATAGAATATACATCAAAGATGTTCGACAAATACACGTACGTCCAACCTAATGTTATTTTTGAATCTTGTTCTCATTCATTACTGTGATTTTCCTAAAACATTTGCATTGTTCACTTGCAGGGCTATAATTATCAACAATATTGAAATGGTCTCTAATAAAATACCACTCATTGGCACGCCAACTCCTCTTATGCAAGCAACAATTCATTTTCCATCCACTAGCTCCCAAGGCCCATCTGGTTTACAACAAGCTGCAACATCTACCCAAGGATCAACCATACCCACTTCTGAAATACTTCCCATCAAATCTTTGACCCCATACTATAAGCGTTGGTCCATTGAGGGAAGAGCATTAACAAAGAGTCCAATTCATGAGTTTCACAATGCTAACCAAGAAGGAAAAGTTTTTGGTTTTGACCTCATTGACAAAGAAGGCACCGAAATACATGTCACGTGCTTCAATGAACTTGTTGATGAGTTCTATAATGTTGTGCACTCTAATAGTGTATACATCATTTCTAATGGTCGCATACAAGTTGCTAATAAAAAATATAGTAGCTCGATGAACCCATTTGAAATTTTCCTACACAAATCATCAACAATTACACTTTCACCATGTGTCAAGTCTACAATCCCTATGCATAGCTTGCATATCAAGAGCATAGATTCCCTACTATCACTACCTATTCATTCCGTTGATGTTCTTGGCATACTTTTATCTATCTCTCTTCGGCGTTCCACTCTCAAACACATGTACCTCTCCACAAACAAACTGTATCGATGCATACATGGCACATCCTATTAGTCTTGAGGCAATGTCATTGATTGAGGTTACTCAAAAATGGAGCTTCAAAACATCCCATAAAACAAACCACTGGAAAGAGCGTTCCTCTACTGCAATTGTTCGAGTCTCCCCTCGATTCACAAGCATTCCTCCCAAGGATGACCCAAGTTTCCACGACTTCTATTGGAGTGAACTGGTTCTTTACAAACCCTTTCGTGACATTGCAATTGACCTTGGTTCCTCACCAACTCAAATTATCACACAATGGGAGAGTCTAGCATGCACTTACCATCTATGGCATGTTCACCGCAATCTACCAGATACGGCCTCCAATACAGAACCTGACTCTCCTTCAAATGCTACAGAACCCCCAAATAACTGCAACCAATCTGAATGGCAAGTCTTGTCAAGTGTTCACCTAGGCAATCCGCTCCACTTAGATACACTTGACATGCTAGGCAACCGTGAATTAGACCTTAATCATGATTGGAATACTCATTCCTTTAATCCAATAGAGCTCAGTCAAGCATCCAACTTCATAGACTCCAACCGCACAACATATGCGGTCCCCCTTCTGCCATTTGTAAATTCCCACCACACCCTTTCAATGGAACAAAAGAAAACACTAGATTTAGTATTGTCCCACTTGTCCTCCACCACTTACCAACCACCACTAAAAATAATAGTTCAAGGAACTGCAGGAACTGGAAAGTCACACCTAATTAAACAAATCAGGTCCGCACTAGATTGTTCTGCTCCAAACGGGCAATCACCGCTCTTACTTCTTGCACCAACAGGTGTTGCAGCATTCAACATTGGAGCATCGACAATTCATTCTGCACTGTGCATCCCCATCAAAGAGTTGGCTCCATTACAAGGCCAAACATTAACAAGCTTCCAAGAGAGAATGCACTTTGTGCGCTACATTTTAATAGACGAAATGAGTTTCATTGGTCCAAAGTTGCTTGAACGGATAGACTATCGCTTACGCGAAGCTTTCCCAGCAAACAACCATAGCCCTTTTGGAGGCCGCTCAATCCTGCTCTTTGGAGACCTTGGCTAGCTACCACCAGTCAAAGACATTCCAATGTACTCTTCTACTTCATACGGGGGCACACTATGGTGGAGCTTCCACACTGTTTTTACACTAAACAAAATATTTCATCAAGCCGGAGAAGATCCCACCCAACTTCTATTCTATGATCTCTTGTACAATTTAAGAAAGGCTCAACCTACTATTGCAGATTGGAAACTACTAATGTCAAGGTCAAGCTCAGCACTATCATCTACAGAACAAAATGCTTTCTTATCCTCCATACATCTTTATGCAACCAATGAAAAAGTTTCACTCCATAATAAGCATATGCTATTGTCTCTAGCACATCCTATTGCCATTGCCACTGCAGAGCAAATAGGGAGCTCTTTCAACACAAACCCAGATGATGAGCAACTCCAACCCAAGATTTTACTTTGTGTCGACCAAAAGGTTATGTTATCTTGCAATTTGTGGACTAATATTGGCCTTGTTAATGGAGCTCTTGGCACAGTAAAAAATATTGTCTATAAGGAGAGTGAAAAACCACCCCAACTACCCTTGTTTGTAGTTGTTCAATTCAACAATTATATTGGGCCTGCTTGGGATACAAACAATCCCAAAGATATCCCTATTACCCCTATTAGTCGTGGTGGTCGCTGCCAAATCCCTCTTAAAATGGCATGGGCCTTAACCATCCACAAATCACAGGGGCTTACACTTCAGATGGCCACCATTGACATTGGCAATATTGATCGTCAAGGTATGACATTTACAGCAATTTCTAGATTTACTCAACTTTCTGGCCTTTGTATCCACCCAGCATTCACTTTTGAAAGATACGCACGCATGCAAAAAATCCCATATGTTGCACGTAGGCTCAACGAGGAAGTTCGATTGTCCAATCTTGCCGCATCAACCTCTTCAAATGCTCAACTCCCTTTAAGTTAAACAATATGTATAGGTATGTTCACTTTTAACTTTTATTTGATTTCAAACCCCTCCTTCAAATCAAATAAATTTCAAGATCAACCCTTTCAACTCACACTATATTAACACAACCTTATTTCATTTTTCTCTTCCAGGATCTTCTACGCAAACTATTGATCATCATACTTCTACGCTCCTTCCAAGCATCTTGGTACATCCACTCTCATGTTAAGGTTAGTTTCCAATTCTAATAGTAATGATATACAATGTGTGCTTATAAAAACATTTTTCAATTTTCCTATATATTTTAAATTTTTGATTTCTCTTCTATTTTCCAAAACAATTTAGACTACTGCAGGTTGTGTCCTACAAGACAAACAAATTTAATGTCAAGTCACAACAAATTCAGGTACGTTGTGTTCATTTCCAGTTTATTCTTCATTGAAACAAATCTACACAATGGATTTCAATCTTATTAGAATTCTATGTCCACAGTTCCCAAAATTAGTGTTTAAGAAGAGTTCATTATTGCTATTTTAATAGTAAATTACTATTTTTTGTTGTTTTATTAGCACTCATATAATGTAAATTACTGTTTTCTGTTTTTGGTTCTTTTAGCTTTCTAATCTGGAACAAAACTCATTAAATCTTCTCTAATTCCTGCAGGAGATGTGTGCATTCATCACTATATGAGAAGAATGAAGATGTTGGTGCTCATTTGAATAGGGTTCCTGAGGATGTAATTGAACCTCAAACTGATAAAAGTTGGGTACCACATCCCAAAACTAGAGTGTTTGGTCCTGCAGAGGAGCATAACTAGACAAGTGCCGATCACCATTCTCCTGAGAAGAGTGGTGACTCAGTTCTTGAGCAGCAGGCTTGGTTCCATCCTTTGGAAGACGTTCAAAAGCAGTCCTCCAACTGATAACTGAAATACTCTGTATATGTAAATATTCTACAGTCTACCTATTTAATAATAAGTAGAAGTGTTGGAGTCTCTTAGAGCCTAAGACATATACTATAGTTTACTACATTTGCAGATATATGTGGTATGATTGTGGAAGAACCCATGTGTGGATTATGTTTGATGCGTTTGGATATATTATTAAGAAGCATAAAGGTATCTGTTTGTGATTTTCTAACCTCTTGTATTTAGTCTTGCCTTTCTTTTGTCCCTATATTTTCTGTTAGCTTTTGTTTTTTGACTGTAAGTTACAAAATAATGAACAAATTAGTTGGAGATAATTTTTCTGTTTTGACACATGTTTATGCTACTCATTTTCAGCTCACCTACACTATATTAGTCTCCTATCAACACTACCATGAACATTTTTCCTGCAAACTCTGCCTATTTTTCTCTGTAAATACTATTGCCTCTATTCTTGAATGCCACTGAAATGAAAGCTGCATGCCTCAAATTTGCTGTAGAAAATCTTGCAGCTTTCGATTTCTTCCTTCATATTGATTCTAATGCATGCTTGTGGTTTTTAGAAACTTTTAGGAGAAAACTCATTTTATTTTTTTACAAGCATTCATCATTGCCCATCCTCTATGCCAACATTTTTTTTAACTACATTTCTGTTAATTCTTTGGATTGAAATGTTAATTTGTGTAAGTTTTACTGCTGCTTGTACAAAATTTTACTTCCTCTTCCCAACTAACAGGTCTTCTTCTTTATAGTTGTACATTAATTTTACCTTTCTAATTCTCCATATTAACACATAATTCTCCAAATCAACTTCGGCGTACCCATTGCACCCCAAAGGTGCGATTGCTAGTATTAAATTTAATTTATTATGACATGAATTCTATGCATATGGTGGATATAAGAGATGAGTGAAAATGGAAGTAAGCAAAAATAATTAGGATGGAATTTTGGCTACAACACAATTCATGTTTAAAAAAAGATGATTCTTATAGCCTAAACTTTGAAATGCTTCAGTAATATTATTTGTGTCAATACAAATTACCTATTGCAATATCCTTAAATTGTTCAATCTTTGGTATGAATTGTTGGAAAAAAAAAATAGGATTACCTGGATGCTTCTTCCATTCATTTGTATCAACATATGTTTGTGAGGAAAAAATTTAATAGCTCAATCAGGTAGAGATTTTGTCATTTTCAAATGAAGAGTAAGGTACATTTTTATTTCTGCTACATTACATTCATGTGCATAAACAAAATCAGAAGATTACATTACTAGATTGCACTTATGCAGATGCATATAATATAGGAAAGATTGCACAATCCTTTCAAAAATGTAGTCTTTATTGATAATGTAAATGTATGTTGTTCCACACAAGTCATGGAACTAACTATTTGAATGCATATAATCGAAAAACTATACATTTATAGATACAAAAGAGAAAAATGCACATAAAGAGAAAGGGGACCCGTCATTGCCTCAATGATGAATCCCGATTGCTTTGTTCTACATCATTTTCAATCTTCTCGCTTGTCTAAGCCTCCAAGTTGATTTCTTCCTTGTTGCTCCTAGGTTCCCTACATTTGAGTGAGAAGAGTGTTGTTAGAGCAATGAAGGATCACCAGTCAAAATATGTGCATACATCTGTAAACATATAATTTGATCATTATGTGCATTCAAATAACTTGCATACCATAGATGTCCAAGAAAACAAGAAAGTTATCAAACATATCTATCATATGCTCGGTTTTATCTAACATGTTTTCTCATTGTGCAGGTATAGATAAAATTAGGTTTTTTTGTTTATATGGTTATAGCATGTGGGGTGAAATGTGGCTCCCACAAGGGCTCAACCTAGCCTACTGCCCTAATGTTTCATTTGAGAAGGATAATTACAAGTAAACCATCCATGAAACATTAAATATCAATCTTTGCAAGGATAGTGGAGTATGTTGGTAAGGGGTAATCTTTGTATTGATAAATATTTATCCTTATTAATAAGAACATTCCACTATCAACATAGCCATGATTCTGAAAAAATTGATCATCAAGGATTCCAAGATAGTTTTCATTAACAGTCTAGTTAAAATTAAGCAGCCCCAAGCATCACAATAGTCACAAGAAGTGAACATGAGGGGCAGTCATGTAGATTAAAAGCTTACACAATAGTCATCACTTGCAAAGACAAAGACAGCATGTTTCCACATAACAAATTAAATTGAGTGCATGAAAGGTACAATGATGAAGTCCATAATAGTGAATCTTGCTTAAGAGGGATTGAAGGACAACATTTTGTATCAAGGAGAACAACGTAACCTCAAACTCTATTGTACCTGAGTATGACAGTACCTAAGCTTCCGGTGTTTCTAGATGGAACTTATAGCGGAAAAGTGTAGTCTTCATCTAAAGGAACCATCTTTGAAGCTCTTCCCTAAAATGAGGGTTGAAAACATTAGAAGAAAAAAAATACCATAATTCTAAAGTAACAATTTGTATCAAGATAAATGTCAAAAAGTATAATTAAAAAGACAAATCCTTACAATTGGACCTCAAATTGGACCAAACAGATTTATGATTTTATCTTTAGAATGTAGGAACTTTCTCTGTCAGAGATTCACAACCTGAAATTGGATCTCCAATTGGACCAATAAAATTTATGATTTTATCTTTAGAATATACGAACTTTCTCTGTTTGATATTCATGACCTCAAATTAGATCAGAAGCTAGATAAGCAGATTTATGATTTTATCTTTAGAATGTACAAACTTTCTCTATCAGATATTAAAGATGTAAGGTTGGATTAGAAACTAGATAAGCAGATTTATGATTTTATCTTTAGAATGTAGGAACTTCCTCTATCGAATATTTGAAAATTCCTACACACAAGTTCTGCTTCGAAGTGAAAACACCCGGAAGTGTTTCACACCAGCTCAAGGTACAATCCAACCTAGTTATGACACCGATAGCAATTCAATTTTTCTTGAACCGTCCATACCTAAACGTTGCATCACAATCTATTCTTCCTACACATAAAAATGTCACATATTAACCCCTTTCTAAATAAAACTCAAAATACCATGAAACAATGAGTCCCCTATATTAGTAAGTAAGTAGGCAGTCTATAGGAAATAGTTTGATTTTATACAAGGATGCTCATGAAAGGAATCTTCAAGTGACAGTGAGTGAGTTGTTTGAGATTGCAACTAATGGTAAAATATCCAGTCTTAAAGGTAGTTAGCAAAGTAGTAAATGTGCAAGAAAATCAAATTGTACACAACAAACAATTCATAATGTTATCTTGCATAATACCTTAAGTTTCAAGAAAAAAAATTCATTGTATCTTGATGAAAGTAGTGACCTTAATGGTCAATCACTGGAAACCATGATTTTAAAACATGTTATTGTGCTTATGGAGGCAAGATTTTAAGCAAGGCGATGAGTGGTGGCTTGGAACAATTGCAGGTATGAAGGACTTGCTTTGTATGCATATTATGCAGTCTACCTTAAGACAACATTCTTAGAAGAGATTCAAGGTGGATTATGGAACTCAAGGGTACATGATAAAGATTAAAGCAAAGACTGAGATCTATTTAAAAGCCACTATCATGAAGATATTAAAGATGTCAAATGCAAAACCCTAGCATCTGGAGTAATGAACACAATGTGAAAGAGGACAATGTGCTAGGGTAGATTTAGGAGATCTCCACATTATCTAATCATAGGAAAATACATCATTTATTTATTTTTTAAAATTAAAAGAAATTATTCTAAACCCTATATAGGACACATTGATACTTCAAAAGCATCTAATTTATTTTTTAAAATTAAAAGAAGTCATTCTAAACCCTATATATGATACATTGATACTTCAAAAGCATCTGAAGGAATTTGAGATTATGCAAACATATGTCAATTAAATACCTGGATTACAAATAGTAGCATGAACATTGTAACCCTTATTGATCAGAGTAGGAATGAGATAAACAACAATGAATCCTATGCCTCCTTACCATTCTCTGTCATTCTTTACTGAAACACTTCTCCATTTTGGCAGGCTACGCCTAAAAATAAGGTTTCAACAAAGGTTTTATTGTATGTTTATTAAAATGAAAACTCCATTCTAGCGGGCTATGCCTGAAAATAAGATTTCGACAAAAAATTTAGAGTATGTTTATTAGAGTTTTAGAGTATTTTGGCGGGCTATATTCTTGATTCCTTAAATGATTTATTCAAATGGATTGTGACTAACGTGATTTGTTGCATTTAGTGTTGTAAATTATAATGATTCCATGATTACCGTACTACCGCCATCTCTTATTATACCTGTTGCGGCATGGTGGTGTTTTGCCCTTCCCTTCTACTGTTTACCGCACTACCGCCTTGCTCAAGGCTTCTTGTTGCGGGGTTGTGGTGTATACCACTCTACCACATATGTTGCTCACCTTCCCGGCGGTATAGCGGTGTATGCTTTTGATCATTACTTGAAGAGTGTCGATGAGACAATCTTATTTGTCTTATCGATATATCAATGTCTCATCGACATTACTTCGTTATATCCAAGAGTTGTGTTTCGCTGAGCACTTGTAGATATACCTTGTCAATGTGATGTAAGTGATTCTCTCCTTGATATGCATGTATCTTGTTGATATTTCACTATTCTACATCATTGATGAGACATATAAATAAGTCTCTTAGACATAGGGGTGTCTAAACAGGCACTAAACCTAAAGCTAAACTTGAAGCTAAAGTCGAAGCTACACTAAACTTGAAGCTAAACTCAAAGCCAAAGGCGGCACTAATGGCAGTGCCACACTCGAAGATAATATCGACACTAATTTTGGCACAAATTAGCACCTTAATTAGTGTCAACTTGTCCTGATCGATGCAAATAAACACTAAAAATATCAACATCCTGATAAATAGCACCGACGTTTTCAAAAAATTGGCAAAAAATACATTAAAACAATGGGTGGAAACAAAAAATGGAGCAAATCACAGGGATTTGTTGTAGTGCCTGTATGGTGTTTTACACATTGAAGATATAAAGATCTATATTCATGGGAAATTGCAAGAATATGATCACTAAAATCTTGGAGATGTGTGGGAAAAAGAACTCCTCGGTGATGACTTTGCATTGAAACCTGAATATCAAAATGTGGTAACAAAGAAGCTTAATGTATGGCAAGGGTTTCCCAACTTTTTCCACAATGATGCTTGGGTGAGAATTGCACCGAAGGTGTATCCATGACAAGTTTGTGTGGATAGATATGCTCGGCATGATTATTAAGGAGGTAATTAGGGTTGTGATGAGTTTGTGTTCAATTGGACCAGTTCTGATGCTTAAATTGGTGAAGAAAAAAATGGTGATAGAGCTTACCAAAGTGAAGTATGATAGGAGAGCCTTGACCATCAAGGACATCAGAAAACCTGCGGTGAAGTATGTTGCGATGATGATCAGGTATAAGATCTACTTTTCAAACAAAGAAAACTTTGTTTTCGCCACCACCATCAACACCGCATATGAAATGGTTGAGAAAGGAGTTGATTATGACTTAAGTGTTATTGAGATGGAAACTAATGGAAAAATTACAAAATACAAAGGATTCGAAATATCCTTTTAAATATGGAACATTGATTTTTTTTTATTGTTTTACTTCTTGAAAGAACTCCCCAGAACAAAGAGTGTTGTGTGGCTACAAGGCAGACCTGTAGCACATCAAATCAAAGAATTTTTGAGAGGACTTAGAGATGCCAAGGCATAAGATGAGGCTCTTATGGGATTCCTCATAGTCTTCCAAAAGAGAATCCAGGAAAGGGAGAGGATTCCTCAGAAGATGGTGGAGAATTAAAGAATAAAATTACATTTTTGGTGACAAAGGATGAATGTATCACACAAACTGTAGAACCTAGAACCGTATAGATCCCAGAAATGGGATATGAAATCACTGAGGAAGATATTGTGGGTACTGCAGACTACATATTAAGCCAACCAAAGGACACCTTCGAAGAGAGGTATGGAACATATGAAGAGAATTCCATGCAATTTCACTTGGACAAAAGGAAAAAACAGATCAACAAGACAGTGGAGAAGATGACTGCAACAATTGTGGAGGCAATGGGCTTCTCCAAGGAGAAATTTGAGAAATAAAATGCTATGTTTGGTTCACCAGCAGGTTCATCAAGTGTTGGGAGATCCAGTAGAGCGGCTACCACTCCTCCAATTGCCCAAAAGTCCTCTGAGACTAAGCCTATAACAAGAGATAAGTGAAAAGAACCTGCTAGTACTATGATGAAAGAGAAGACCTCTCTAATAAAACAACAAAAGAGGATTGAAAAGGAAAAGGCTACTCTGGTAGCACAACAAACTAGCCCAATGAGGAGAGTGAAAAAAATGGTAACTAGAGAACAATATTTGGGAGTAAATGTTGAGGAGGAAGAAGAAGAAGAAGAAGAAGGACCATAATTGGTCTGGAAGAGAAAATTTGAAGCTTCACAAGCTTAAGCTAGTGTAAAGAAGGTAAATTTTGATATTGTTGACATGAACAACGAATTCAAGGTCGAAAAAGAGAAAGAAGGCTTCAGAATGGAAATGAGAGAAAAGAAAGCAAAGTCCAAAAAAGAGAAAAAGACACCAAAAGATAAGAAAAAGAAGAAAAACAAGCCTCTGGTAAGGACACATATTCGTATGAAGTTAGATGCCCTATTCAATGGTATTGTGCAGCATGAGTTGTTTGAATAAATTGTCGCATTATACAATGATGTTGATGAGGTGGACAAGGCCGCCATTGTAGAAGCATTTGTCAAATATATTGTTGCTTTTGAAGTCAATATGCAGAACATTGAGAAACAGCTACCTGAAGATCTAAAGAATGTATTACTTACAAGAAGACAAGAGGAAATTAAGGAAGAGGCTAAGTTGAAAGCCAATGCCTTTGAAAATATTGATGCACCTCTCTCCAAAGAGAATAAAGCCACATTGGCTAAATCATACAGTAAGGAATTCAAAATGAAGCAAAGGGTTACAACCCTCACGAGCAGAGATTAAAATGATCTCGAGTGGCTATGAAAAGAAACTATAGAGAAAGTTACAGAGTTAGCTTATAGATTGGGGATGAATCTGGAGAGAAAAGAAGAGATGCACGTTGAGATGCCAGCTTTGAATCTGAACATTGAAGAAGCACAAGGCGATGATGCTCAACATGGGCATGGATCTAAAGAAGGGAATTCGCAAGATAATGTTCTTCTGGAAGTGAAAGAAATAGCAGAAGAAAATGTTGAAGTTGAAGAAAAGGTTGAAAAGGAAGGAGCTACTAGAGAAGACATTGCAAAGGAGGATATTTCAATGGATCATCAAACACCTCCTCTGGTATCTGAGAGAAATGTTGAGAATGTTCAAGACCAACTGGAGACAATCACTCCTCTAGATAACAAATAACAAGCTACCGATGAAAATGATGCAGAGAAGAATAATATGAATCTAGGAATGAAGAGAGGAAGGAAGCAGAGACACCAGTTGATACTAGTGACAAAGAAAAGGACTTGATGAAGAAGGCTGGAGAGGAGAATATAAAAGCTATTGGTGAATCTTTTGGTTCCTCTGGAGATTCTTTAAAGAATTTACTGAGCATGCAACTTAAGTTCTGACATGTAGTGTTCACCTAGTTGTTACAACTGCCTATGCAACAAGGGAATGTGGACATGGATAATATTTTTCCTCTTCACAAGATTTAATTGAGAGATGCTTTCCATGCATCTTTTCGGAAAGAGATAATAGAGACACACCAGAAGAGTGAAGAAATGGTACATGAAGTTGTAAAGGTTGTGCATGAGGCCATACCTAGTGTTTTCATTGACAACTTCCTCTTTGGTATGGAAAATATAAAAAAAATTGCTTGATTCTTGTCAGGAGTATGCTAGAGGTTTGAAAGGGAAGTTAGAAAAGAATTAGAGAAAAAGGCAGATGAGAAAATATTTTTAGATGTAACTAATAGGTCCAAATAATTGTTTATTTTTTGTTGGTTTTATCAAACTTTGGGATACCTTTTGAACATAATTCCTAAGTATAGTCCATATTATATTATCTTGTTTGTATCTATTATACAGACCTAAGACCTAAAAGTATGATGATGGAATTATAGTTTAATGTATTAGCATTAAGTGGTTTATATGAATATGTGCATGGAAATGTTGACAGAAGTTATGTTTTAATCTGATGGTTATCCTTGTGTACATATTTTGTGGAGCTAACCTGTTTGCAACAAAAGAGGAACCATGACATGCAGCTATTGCAAGATGGACCCATAGCAAAAGGAGCGTTGAATACCAGAAACAGTTCAACTTGGTGGTTATTGGTCAATGGAATTCATGAAAATAGAGCACGCATTGTCATGACAGTTAATAAACGTTGAAGAAGAGATCTTTGATTTATAAATTTGACAGATGGACGCATAACTTAATGAAATATGTTTGCCAAAAAAAAAAAAAATTAGGATTCTCTTTCAGTTATAGATTGAATAAGTCCAGATCTTAAAACCACGTTCTAGATATCTGGAAGTGGAATTAATGATTTTGGTTTTAGTTGTTACTTTCAATAAAGACTCCCTCGGTTTGTATATAACTGATGGTTGAGTCTGTAGTTTAGTTAGTTGGTGGTTTTTACAAAGTTTGTACTATCTATTATTTTCTAGTTGAAACATGAATCTACATAATGGTTAAATCCAATTTGTGAGAGTTTTTGTAATCCTTTACCTTATGCAATAAATAAAGTTCAGTTCATGAGATGTGTGAGATTTACTAGTTAGATTGTGCTCAGTTAAGTGGGAACAGTTACTTGAGCAGGCCACTCAAGGTATTGTTCTCCACTCTTTCTTTCAGTTATGCATTTTTGTTAATAGTTAATATCAGTTTATTGTAACTTGTGAATTGTAGAATCTATTTCTTGTTTATTGGAAGTGATACCTAGGAAGATGCATGAAATAGCTATTAATAATACCTCGGAGGATAGTTTAGATATTGCAGTAATCTTAATCAGGTTTTCAGTTTACTTTCGTTAGAAGTAGTTCAGTTACATTCGTTACTGTAGGTACCTGTAGCAACTAAGGTTCAGTTTCCTTTTGTTGCTTTATAGTTTTTATGAATTTCCAGCAACTAGAATAACTTTAGTAGGTTAGTTTGAGTAATTTGAGTCTATGAAGGCATATATCTTGTTACACCATCATAAGCTTACTCTCCTTGGTCGATAATCTAATGTAGTCTTAAGTAGTGTCAAGTGGACTATTTAGTTTGTTAACTCTCTGAATTGAGTGACTTTCACCAAGTTTACAAAACATTAACTTAGACTCTACAGTAACGAAGAAGTGTGCTAACGTACACAATAAATTTCTAGAAAATATTTAAGGGTGTGCAAGCTTGTGTGGTGGAAGCCAAAGCTTTATTTCAGTTTTACATGAAATGGCTTGGATCTACTAAAAGCATAAAAGATGAGATGGATTGAATTGGGCCCCAAATTGATAAAGCTTTCAATGCCTATGATCCAGCACATGGTCTAGATGGAAGCACAAGTTCCACTATTAAGAATTTACATGAGGAGTTCTTTCAAATATAAGTGTAGAAAGAGAAGATCATAACGTAGTTTGGTAATCTCAGGGATTTGGTAAACTCAAAGTTCATACCTATTCTAGTGCCCTGTTGAGTGTTGATAAGGCTTCAAATCTAAATCCAATACCCAGCACTCCAGATGAAGGTGAGGAAATCTTAATGGAGTTTGAAACGGAGCATAATGCTTGGGATAGCAAAGAAGAGTTGGAAGGACAGAAAACAAGAATGGCAAGCCCATCTTGAAAAGCTGCAAGAGTCAAATACCTTCTCCGGGAGAATACATTTCTTTCTTTTTATGCATTTTAGTTATTGTTTCATATTTCTATGTACATATGTGGATGATATAAGGTAGATTTCTAGTTCAAGTTTTTGTTGGATAGCACTCTTAGGGGGGGCTACTTAAGTTTTCAGCTTGTATACATGTACATATTTGTCAAGGGGAGATCCGGTATATGAGAAGATTGTAGTATGCACCCTTTTCCCTTGATGTCAAAGGGGGAGAGTAATATTGCAAAATAGATTTAATGTAAATTGAGGGATGTTGCCATCAATGACAAAGGGGAAGATTGTTGGAAGAATAAGAATTTTTTCATTGATGCATCAGTTGGCAACATGAGCATGTAGGATAAGTATAAGTTGTACAGTATGCAACTAGTATGCAGTTCAGTGTTGTCATTGATGTCAACATTATAAAGACTATTATGCAGACCAGATTGTATGGATTGAGAATATTTGAGGATGTTTATCAAGTTCAATTTTGCAAGAAATTTTGATCTGGTGAAGGCAATTGATATGGAAATTGATTGTTAATATAGGTAATTTTGTGTATAGGACATTCGGTATTTGGGTTCGCACTAGTCTACTATTTAAGATCTTGCTCTATGCTTCTAATATAATTTTGTTAGATGATAGAGGAACTTAAATCCAAAATCTCATATTGTTTTCGCTCTTGGTGTTGAAGTTATGACTGACAATATACTGGTCTAATAGTAACAAGTGTTTTCTAGTTTGGTGCATATGTTTTGGTGAATCTGTACTTCTTTGCGGATTGGAATCTGGATTTGTGGTTTTGTGGAGTTGTTGAAAGGTGTCAATAGTGTGTATATTCTAAATGGTATAGAGTTTGGAGGTCCACATGTTTGTTTGTGGTTGTACAGTTGGAAAAAAAAATTTATTAGGTCATTATTGGTGCCGACCTAATGACTTTTGTGTATTGCAAAATTTGAATATGTATTGATCTATTATGTAGGATCTATTTTGGGTCTATGCCGACCTATTTTGAATTAATGAGTTTTAAATCTTGGCATGAAGCGTGCATGAATGGATATCGAATTGACAAGTTACATTTTGTATATTACATCTAATTAGGCCGACCTAATTGATGTTGTAAGTATTTGTGAATGAAGTGGATATATATGTTTGGTGTTTTGAAGGTTATAAGATATAATAATATTTTGTGGATGTG
This sequence comes from Sequoia sempervirens, assembly GCA_007258455.2. NCBI lineage: Eukaryota > Viridiplantae > Streptophyta > Pinopsida > Cupressales > Cupressaceae > Sequoia > Sequoia sempervirens. The sequence goes on from VDFB02352925.1 coordinate 64,206, forward strand.
ATTTATGTGAAAGTAAAGAGAATGCAGAGCAAAGTAGAGAGTTAATTCAGATCAGTATGAAGTGTGTAGAGTTTGTATTCTGAGCTTCAATGGAACTGTAATTCATGCATATGTTAGATGCAATTATTATAGTTCAAATTTGGCTATGTGCCACCACTCTCTTCTATATTTTCTTCTTTCAGTGGGTAGTGATTCCACCTGTAATGAGTACTTTTGTAATATATTATAATTGGTTATAATATATTGTGAGCTGATCCTCACTGTGGTTTTTCCCATTTTGGGTTTTCCACGTAAAAATATGGTGTTCATGTGTTATTTAATGTTGTTGTTTTCATACTTTCCTTTATTACTACAAATTGAATATACTATGAGGATTGAATTTTTAAATATTTAAGTGGTTTAAAAGAATACCGACTCACCCCCCTCTCAGTATTTCAGGTGTTTAACATTACCTTGTTATGGCGGGCTTTGGATTTTTATGTAGCATCTACTTCTTCAAGATAATATTCAATAGAACATGCTTATTATGAACCAAAAATGTGTAGAAGATGAAATAAGAAAAGGATCAATGTAATCAAATTTTATTCTAAATCTGAATGTACCTTGTTAGACAGAAAATAGGACAGTGAAGACATCGTCTAGGAAATCATACCATATTTTGGCACAAAGAATTTCCAGAGCATAATATTGTAAATATAGCATATAGACTAGGGGTAGGATAGATGGGTCATGTCCCATCCCATTAGTATAAGTATCAAAGAAGTTATAAATAACAATATGCAATAGGCAAAAAAGAGAATATATGTAATAGATAGAGAGATATATATATGTGCAAAGACTGATGTATGGAATGATAAATATAAAGAGGTGAGATAAGGATTAAACAAGAGTATAGGAGAAGATATTCCATTGTACCAATTTTAATTTGATTAATAGAATGAATACCATATTCATATATGTGTGATGTTATTTGTTACTCTATAGATGTATGATTAGATAAGTATATGTTTGATTGTATTGGTGTTCATCTTTATATTGTTGAGTACGGGGTATAAACTACAATACTTAGAAAATACTTGGTGCTCAGAACTTTGATTTGTGTTTCCCCAAATTTATTGCTAACATTGGTTTCATTGTCGGGACCATGGTTAGGTGATATAAAGAACAAAGCACCCAAAAAATTTTGAAATCAGATGTCGGAGAAGAAAGATGATCTAGAGGAAAAGTAGGTAATTAATAAAAATTATAAAAACATGAAATAACATCTTCTTGGAACTCACCATGTGAGAGGGGGTTAGGTACCAAGGTGATGAAGAATGGAAAGGGGGAAGATTCCAAAAGGGATCTCCAAAAAAATGTGACTCCTAAGAGAAAGGATACCAAATAACTGTCATGGAAGATGATAAAAAGATTAATGAAACTCCAAACCAATCACGCCCATGGTGAAAGGAGAAAAAACAACCACAAGAAAGATTAGAGAATAAATTGAATTGGTAATAAAATTAAACATGGCTAGCCTAAATGAAGAAGAGAAAAGACTCCAACAAAGGATTGAAAGAGAGGAAAGACCTTGCAGAAGAACGAAAATAATGGAGAAGATGAGAAGTGAGTGTGTCAATAAGGGTGTTGTTTGAGCACACCAAGGGAAAAAGAAAAGAATCGAGGAACTCTAGAAAGATTGGAGAATTGTTGGGAAAAAGCAAGACAACGGATAACTAGTTTAAAGAAGAATATGGATGACTACGGATAATCCAAAAAATGTTATTAGGACCATACCATAAGATAGAAACTCTACTGTTACCACAATATTTTAAAATTCTGACAATCAGACTAGACCTACCAGACCTTACTATTGACTTGGATGATAAATTTGTGGAATTTTTGAAAACTTCGGAGAAACGTATCGGTTCAAGGAAGTTTCTTAGAAGAATTAGCCAATAAAAGTATTTAATTGATAGTGTATTGAAGAGATTCATGTGGGAAGACTCTAACGAGGTCAAAAGAATTCCCTTGTTAAATTGGGACACAATCACAAAGAATGAAAATGAGGGTGGCTCAAGCATATGGATTACCTCAACTCACAACAATGCATTAGGTGCCAAATTGGTATGGAGAATGTTTGAGAATCCAACAGTCCTTTGGAGTCGAGCGTAAAAAAAATTAGGCAATGGGAACCCTAATAGAATTCTAGCCATAGTTAATCCGCCAAATGGTTCTCACATATGGAAATTTATGATGAATTGCAAGCATATTATCATTGATTATCTATCTTGAGTTATCAACAATGGTTAGTCCGCATATTTTTGGATTGATTCATGAAATTGTAATGAACCTCTGACAAATTGTCCTATACTATGTGGCTACAAGGACATAATGGAGGATATGTGGAGTGAAAAATTTGTGGACCGCATTAATCAAAAAATGGGGAAAATAGCATTGAATGGGACTAGAAAGTTTTTAGTGAGGTCCCAATTTCTTCAAAAGAAAAATCAAATTTAAGGAAGAATTGGGAAAGAGGATAAAAATAATAGTACACAATTAGGATAATATTATTTAGTATGGATGCAAGTCCAAAAATTATTCAATAAAATTTATCTATCGGATACAAGACTTAGCTCCAACTGACACCTTGTGGCCAATAAATCTGTGTTGGGGAACATATTTATTACCCAGAGTGGGGGCTTTTGCATAGATTGCACCATAAAATAATTTTAACCGAGGAAAGATTAAATTTAATTAGCATCTTTGGCCCATTGAAGTGTCTTTTATGTCCTATTGAAAATGAGACTATTAAACATCTCCTATTTCGGTGTATGTTTGCTAGACAATGTTGTTATTTGCCTCTTCAAAAGATGGGCTGATTGGGTGCCTTATAGGTAGATATATTAGTAGCCTTTCACAATTGGCTAAACAATGTTGTTATTTGCCTCATCAAAAGATGGGTTGGTTGGGTGCCTTATAGGAAGATATATTGGTAGTCTTTCACAATTGGCCAAACAATAGAAGGTTAGGCTATGGAAGGTAAGTCCTTCCATAGTAATCTAGCAAATTATATGGAAGGAGAGAAATTGAAGAATTGAAGTTGGCATGTGTAAATTATTAAATGTTAAAGGTCAAAATTGAAACAAAATGTTCACATCTTAGAATAATCAAATTATGAAATCTTAGACCCCTATTAAAATTCCGTTGAATCAATACAATAATTAATTCCAAAATAAATTTCGTAATAATATTGGCTCTCTCATACGAGTTATATCAAAAACAATTTCCTCACGGATCAACTAATGAAACAAAATTTAACGCTCTCTATGAAAGAGTCAAGATGTGCAAACACACGAATATCAAATCACTTGATATTGAAGGTGATCCGTTAATATGTATAGATGCATTCAGAGCTTCTTTCCTGGCAATAATTAAGAAGTTTCAAGAGTAAGCATTCAGAGCTTCTTTTCTGGCAATAAGAGGAGAGAATTCACAAACTCATGGAAGGTCTCATGTTCTTAATGCACAATAATAATTAAGTCTTGAACAGTGTTCTTCTCTAATTTGAGGATTGTGTTGGGCTTATCTATTTTTAATAAATGGTAGCTGCTCTTTTGGCAAACTACTTCCTTAAAAAAAAAAAATTAAAAACAGAGCAACAAATTTTAGATCTATGCTAAGTATAATAAATATATAGCTATGAATCAAAATGAAACTAGAAAAGACAATGTATGTAAAAACAGAGATGTGTAAATGTTTTTGGTGTTTTATGATGATATTGTCCTGGAGGAAAGCTAAAGAATAATGGAGGAGCAATTAGGAAACATTAGAGGTCTACAATATTTGGAAACTATATCAAATGAAGATGATCTGTTAGACACACTCATGACCAAGGGATGCGCTTGTCATCTTCTTCAAATAGTAGTTTCATGGGACTATAAGGGAGAGGGGCCTATAGTGGGCCACCATAACTTTGCGCTTCTCAAAGTTCTATGTGAAAATTTCTAATCACTCCCAAATTTGTACAACAGCTTATTTGGCAAGTCCCTTATTTATAAAAATTGGTTTCAAGGCCACATCATCAAATATGATGCCACATCAGCATACTTTTTGTCAAGGTATCCAAAAAGGCCTAAAAAAAAGGTGAGACCGATAGTGGGTCACTAAGTAATGTACTATTGGTGTGTTGATGTGGCATCACACGATTTGTCAATTTGTGTACTTTATGGATAAAAGTGTTTTGAAATTGGATATTAAGTCTAAGTTTATTGGATATTAAGCCTACCTACTATGGGGCCCACTCTGGCCTACTTCTATACCCACCATTGGACCCCTACCAATATGGGCCCCTTTCCCTTAAGGTTCTATATATTTTTAGAGTTTCTCACTTAAAAGGGCTTCTTTGTAGTGCTTGCAAAATCTCGAAACATGTCAACAATGATGAAAAACAATGTATCAAGTCTATAAGAAAGAAAAATTGAAGTTTATGATTAGGATTTTGCCTTACTCAAGCCCCTATTTAGCATGTTTCAACCTCAATTATGGCAATTAGAGTATAGTAGTAGAGGTGACGTGTCCAAATAGTATAGGAAAAAACCTATGGGACTTACTAGATTGAATAGTGATGTGTGTAGAGTAATGCAGTGAGAACAAGGTAATGTAAATGCTTAAGGTGTCTTGTGTATTTGACAATGGAGTGGTTGATCTACAAGCAAAGGTTTGGCAATACAGGTATGCAAACCTTGGTATTAGAGTGTTAAGAGGAATGCACAAAGGAAACTCCAAGAGTGAGAGGAGAGTGATAATACTTGAGAAAATATGCTTAGATGCAAGAGACATACAAGAAAACTAGAAGAGAGAGCCAAATGAGGGTAAGGGGGACTTTCATAGTGTTCAACCTGATATGGTTATTGTGAAAATGTATGAAGTCACACTTAAGTTTTGGGCAAGTAAAAACCTTCAAATTTGATAAGGGACACTAGCATGGGCACATTCATTTCTAAGAGGATGCAACAATGTTGATAAAGGAGAATAGGGTTTTTGACAGTAGTGGAATCTTCTTTTGAATGGTTTGACACATTCGAGAGGTTTTTTAGGCTTAGAACATCCAATATAAGGCCTAATTGTCTAGGTGCACACTAAATGAGTGCAAAATCGAGAGAAAAATGTAACATATACAATTTTCTGCTCTACACAAATATATTAACTTCATAAAATTTAGTAAACCTTAAATTACATCAAAATAATTACATGAAAATAATTGCATGTATTTGTCTACTATTCTATTAAGATGTAGTCTTAATGGGGAAAAAATATAAATATAGATTCCATAGTCTCAAAGAATTACATTTACACTATAATTGGTCCCTTTGTGTTCCACTATAAAATCCATCACTTGAAGAATTACTATGGTTTTGTAATCATATTTGATTTTTTTATGTCCTTCACATTACAGAGCATCAATAATTGTCAAATCCAACTGCATTTTTTACTTACGTTGCAATTTAAAATATATCATTCATAAGTGTGATAAATCATGGGTATTAGAATTCATGTATATGCATTCTTGTATATCTTAATAATTTAGGTTATGAAAAGCATTAATGAAATTCATGAGGTTAGAAGTATACATCATATTTTTTGATTTTACATATACAAAAGGACATTAAAATAAATAGATTTAAGAGAAAAATTAGCTGACCTACTATAGTGCTTTACATTGTGTCATATATCTAAATTTGAGAAATATGATGTTGAGGAAATTTGTTTTTTTCTCTAAAGATAAATTTATAGGTTAATATTATACCATCCCTTTCTAATGGGATATTGACATTCTAGAACCAAAACCCTAACTACTTTAATGATGCAAGATAAAAATAAATACAAATTCAAAAAGCTAATGGTGCTTTCACTATACATCGAGACAAAGTTTACCCCATTTGAGTTGCTCTTCATAGATCAAAACACTAATGATGAATGCCCCAACAAATGCTCTTACCGAACATGTAAAAATATGAAAAATCGAAAAAGTACTATTTGTAAACTTTGATGATTGCATTATAACAATATGTACAATTTTTTGATGGAATAACTAGTAGATTATGATGTTCGATATTATTGCATTGGGGGTCAACAATATGCTTTTTATTCAAGTTACTCGATGTAAGTATAGTACCACTATATGAATGTGTTAATTTCTTAATATACAACCAAATAAGTAAGAATCAAATAGATCGCCTTTATTATTATAGTGGTTGGTGTAATAGTATAATAGTATAATACTTAAATGATTTAGGTCGCACTGTTAAAAAGAGAATATGTTGACTGGATAAATTCTTGATGGTTGCTTCAATTGCTCCTGCTTGCAGTAAAACAAGAAGTGATCTGGTAATTCCCTTTAATTAATCTGCTAAGACACAAAGCACTTCCCTATCAATTTCTAAAATCTACTGATATGTTTGGAGAATCTCAATATGGAAGCACACTATAGGTGCTTCTGTGAACTCAGTAGTGTGTACGCGATTTTACTCATCAATACCATTTATATTTGATATAATGAAATGAAAATTTATTTTCAGCCTCATTTGAACACGCCCTCCGAATACATCATGAATGCTGAGTTAAGATGGAATCTAAGCGCCTTAAGAATAATATTCATTATTGCATTATTTGCAATAATCCTTAATTTCAAGCAAATATATTTCTATAGAGTAGTGTTTAAGGGCGTCAACTTTTTTAACATCATCTCCTGGATAGTATTAGTGAATTTTTTAGTGGCTAATATTTGTCAATTGGCTAATAGTTAAAATTTGAGAATCCAAAATTGGCTAATAGTTCTAACTATAATGTGACTTGAATCGCCACATTTTTACAAAATTTAATCATAGTCTTATTTAAATTGCCAAAGAATTTATTGTTAGAAAATTAAACTCAAAAATTCGCCACAATATTCTATATATGATTAGATTAGATTTGCCTAAATTTTATAAATTATAATAAACATCTATATTAATTTTGCCACTAGTATATCATAATTATTAGTTGTTTTAGGACCATATTTTGAATCATTAGTTTCTACCATTGATTTATAATATAATTTAATGCCCCTTGTTGTATTCCACAAGGTCAAATGTATCATCAATGTATAATGCTCATGGGGCCCATAATTTAAAGTCTCATTTGCATTATAGATTGTGGGTACATTTTACCTCATAGAGGACAAAGGTCGTACGAGCCTCGTGAGAATTATAAATTGTGGGTAAATTTTACCTTACAGAATACAATGAAGACCATTATATTACATTTTCACACAATAGATTTTTAGATTGGATGGATTCACCATCATAATTAATGCATTTTCCTATTATTTTTCAAGATTCGCCAAAATTTTAGTGACGTAAAAAAATCCAATAAAATTAATATTTCAAAAAAAAAAAAAAAAATCACCAATAGAAATTAATATTTTTTGCTAAAATAATGAAGGATTTACCAGGATTTTATATCTTTTTTTGAAGGGAGTTTCTTAAAGTTATCACTAAATTAGGTATAGGCCACTACAATCTTTATAAGATAAAGATATAATAAATTTACACAGCTACAAAGAAAACATAACGTTTGAAATGCTAACCAAAGATGCTTGAAACAGTTGCAAACTCAAGCTCCTGCCACTACATGCAACACTATGGTGTGGCAGCTGTAATTTTTGTTACCTCATGATATATCTCAGGCTATAACTTAATGCTACAGATACATGAAAATGTAATAACTTAAAGCAGTAGGGTAAACATTTAAACAACATCATGCTCACCAAGGCGAAGTTACAGTTCACTACAATACTAAAAAACACTCGTCCATAAATCTACCTATTGAGCCAATTCATGATAACAAAGTGGAAGATACATCCAATCACAAACAAAAAAACACCATTATTCAAACTGATACAATTAATGACAACAAGGCATATGAATAAGACAAGACACCATTACCAGTTTGTGAGTTATACAGTCCAGAGTATTTACATGTAATTTAGATTTGTTCTCTTCCTACAGATGGAAATAAAACTAAATTGCAGGCAACACATTCATCTTTGGAAGCATCTCTTTCTAATAACCTACACAACCATAAACCTACAACTTAACCCAAGTCTATCAATTCTTAGATAGCTGAGAAATTCCTAGTGGAATATGTGTGCCAATAAATAGAACAAATTTGTTGCATTATCCCCAGGGTAAATTCCAAAATTCCATAACAATAGCATAAATTTCCATGACCTCCATAGATTAACGTGTATAGATTGTTTATATGCTGCTTGTCCCAGTTCATGGTATGACAACTTCTATATCTTAATACCCCTGGTTATTACCTCCAGGTTGTGCATTGCTTTGTACTGGGCGTTCCATGTTACTGGGTGGTGATGGTGGTGGTGGTGGTGGCCGCTGGTAAGCATTATTCCTCATTTCCCTTCGTCTCTCAAAGTTCCTTGATCGATCAAAGTTTCTTGGTCTATCATTAGATCGTCTCTCGTTACAGCGTGCGTTGTTCCTCACCCACTCTTCATGGTACTTAGGGTCATAGGGTACTGCTTGTCCATTAATGAAGGGCTCCCCTACAAGATCACATTCCAATAAAAAATAAGCCATGCCCGATATGATCAGAGCTTCAATAACTTAAATAGTAAACACACCACAATAACATAACCACAAATTAATATAAGAGGCTACATATGTGATAAAATACTAAAAATACGAGTAAAATTAAAATATGTTAAAAGACAGTGATGGCTTTGACATTCATAAACTACACAAGATTCATCAAATTGAAGACGAAGATCCCAAAAAATAGGTACAAGTCAAGTCAAATATCTTAAATAACAATTACACCAAGATTTTTTGTGATGGCTCGCCACAATGTTCCAACTTCCAAATGCCAGGAGAAAACAGGGGGTCAACACTTTAAACTGAGGAAACGTAATGTCTTGTACAGAAGTAGTTTATACTGCATCTATGAAAAACAACAAAAACTGTATATACCATAGACAACGAAAACAAAAGATAGAAACAAAAACTGATGCCATTGACCTACAGGAATGAATATGTCGTATATCTGTAACTTAGGATTCCACCAACAAAGAGTTTTCTGCAAAGATCCATCAGAATAGATCCAGCAGATCCAAAGTGTTAGTTTGTAGTTAATAATGTTTTGTTAGTTTAATAATTCTTTGTTTGTGTTGGTTAATTAATATTTAGTTCCTACAGGAAAAGAAATTGTAAAAGTTAAAAAGTGTGAAGGCCTTTATAAAGATCATTGAATAATGTAATCCATATTGAGAAACCCGTACATAATATATTTCATGTTTTCTTTATATTATTTGCAAATGATATTCTTGATTTTATTTATGTCTGACCCTGGAGCTCACGGTGGTTTCAAAGCCATGGCAAAAATAGAAGCAGGGTGAATGTTGGTGAAATATGCTTGCTGCATTGTATGAATTGGTTGCACAAAGAAGAATGGAGAGGTTTTGTTGATACAACTCAAGTGCAGGAAGAAAGATCTGTTTGCACTACAATCTAAAGCGTGGAGATATTCACTGGTACTTCTTTCATGTAGGTCAATTCATTTGTTTTCATCAGAAAGACTGTTGTATTCTTGATTTCTTGATAGCTAATTTGAAGATAGGAGTCACGTCTATTTAGGTTTTTTTTTAATCAGCAAAAGTCACACTCTATTATGTATTGCTACTCTATTTATTAATGTTCACAGCAGAAGTATGTTAGTCTTATTATCTAAAAATCTATGGAGAAGGCGTAGCAGTGGTGGATGCCTTGATAAGAATGAAGGTGGCATCTAGCTGAAAGAAGTCAAAAACAAAGAAGCATTTTTTATTTTTTTTAAGATCTGTATAGCGTGGCAGAAGCTTGCAAAATGTACACCCCACAATCGGCTGGACAATGGAAGAAGCCTGCACAATGAAAGAGGCTGATGAAATAAACCTGTAGCCTAATCAATACAAATTGAGTTAGGTTGTTTAGAGTGGAATCTTGTGAAAAAAGAAATGACAAGAAAATTGAGTAATAATTCCTTTGTTCAATCATCCAAACAATGAAAGCTGCACCAGTCATAAAACTATTAAAACTTGGTTTCTCATTTATGTTGGCGACAGAAAGGTGTAGCAAAATATTGACATCTCATTTATAACTTGAGATTTTTTAAATAAAAGTGTTTGGTTTCATTTTTATCATATGCAAATAAAAAGTTTGTTTTAAGATATTCAATGAGGTTTTCAATTCCATATATTTCTTGCACGTTTCTCTTTGATTATTTCTATCATATTGTCAAATATTGTTTTTGCTTGCAATAAATCTAGATTCTCACAATTTCAAATATTGTCACCTAGATTCTCACAATATCAAGTATTGTCATCTAGACTCTCACATGTGATTTGGATCATGTTAGAGAAAATTCCTCTTGTTGCATTTGGATTTGAATTAGGTACCTCGCTTCGCATTTTCTATGAGTGATGGCACCTGTGGAGATTAAGTTAGCTATGGATCTCAAATCATCTCTTCCAGCACAACGATGTTGCATTTAAGGTTAGCTTCTTACATTCTTACATTTTTGTTTGATGGTTTCTTGGTTTAGTTTCATAGTTTCTCTAAATTTGCTTACTTTTGGATTTTAATGGTCAATAGCTAACATAGATATTTTAAATACATCTATCAAAGACTCTAAGAGATATCAATCTTGATTTTGGGTTTGTGGCATAGGGTAGATAGGTGTTTGAATATTGATAGCTTAGGTCTCTTTTAGATGGATGTATTTAAGAGATCTATCCTAGTATTTATTGAATTATTAGCATAAAATCTCACACTATCGCCACCCATGCATAATGAAAGTTTGAAATGCAGATAGACATCAAATTTATCTTAAGAAGTTTTTGTTATCCACTCACTCGATTACATGCCCCTTGTTGCCATTGTAGTTACACCTTAGTGTAGAAATTCCTTTTAATTATCTAAAGTCTCTAGAAAAAAAAAGACTTGCTGACAAACCCTAATATCATGTGGACTCTCAATTATCTAACTGGTTGGCCATGCACAATGAATGCTTTCTGTAGGCAGCAAAGTGTTGAAGAATGAAGAGTTGGTTAGGTTTAGATAAGGGGTCCAAAACCCTCGTGGCATTGAAGACACCTTGGATAATGGTTCTTTTAGTGCTAATCGGTTAAATGTAAGAGGCTCTATTAGAGGAGATAGAAACTATGATTACGCACCTTACCATGCTGAAAGACCACATTACCTCTTGAATTTTCAAACAACCCTCTTATCTTGGTGGGACTTCCTTTGTTACCCCTTTGAATAAAGATTTTGTTGGAAACATCCCCCTAAAACCATAGCAAGTTTACAAAGGAATTAGAAGACTTCAAAAGTCTTGGCATACAAGAAGTAAACATTGGAGATTTGACACCACCTTCTAGGAGCATGGAAGTTAACACTTCTAAGGACTTCATCCCCTTAAACCCACCACTGCAATAGAAGCTTTAAACAAGATGTATCCACCAGAGTTGAGAAAATTTTCAAATGTCTCTATGATATCAATAGCAAGGGACCTCATGACTCGCAAACTCCTTGCAACTTGTGTTAGTGCCTTGTGACTAGCCCTTTCATGGAAGATAAAGCACGAGGACAAGGACCCTGTTTGGTGGCAGGTGTTGAAAAGTGTTTGATGAAGATGAAAAAAGCCAAGCAAGGATGGTTAGTTTGTACCAAAACTGCCTACAACTTGGATTTTACTAGTCATTTTTTTTGTCTCCATTTTATATTTTAAGGAGCAGGGATGCCCTCAAATTTATTTTCAAAGGTCATGCAACTAGACGGAAGTGACCAGAAACGACGACGGATGCTAACAGTCGAATGGTTACGACTTCTTTTTATTATTGAAAGAAGTATTACAGGTTACAATATACAAGCTATATGCAACTATTATGATGAGTTTGTTATGCTTCAATCAGTCTTTCTTTTGTATTCTTCCATATAATAAAAAGTTTTCTGAAGTCATGTCTTTCCCTGTCAAAACTGTTATATATGTCAAAATAGAAGGTTCCAATAAGAATTTAACTCCTCTTATAGATATCTACTGTCAATTTAGCTAAAAGTCATGTTCTTCCGTTAATGTATTGGTGTCACCAGAAAATTTATTTTCAAAGGTCATGCAACTAGACGGAAGTGGCCAGAAACAACGACGGATGCTAACGGTCGAATGGTTACGACTTCTTTTTATTATTGAAAGAAGTATTACAGGTTAAAATATACAAGCTATATGCAACTATTATGATGAGTTTGTTATGCTTCAATCAGTCTTTCTTTTGTATTGTTCCATATAATAAAAAGTTTTCTGAAGTCATGTCTTTCCCTGTCAAAACTGTTATATATGTCAAAATAGAAGGTTCCAATAAGAATTTAACTCCTCTTATAGATATCTACTGTCAATTTAGCTAAAAGTCATGTTCTTCCGTTAATGTATTGGTGTCACCAGAAAATATTTGTTCAAAGTCTTGGTGTCATTAGAACCATGAAACAAAAGGTCTACAATGTCTTAGTAAATCTAAGAGAATTCAATTCTGTGTTCTTTCTCACAAAACTAAAACATAAAAACTGATTGGGATTTTTTGAGTTGGTATAAGTCTTTTTCTTTCTTTCAGTCTGGTGTTATCTTAGGAAACCATAAAGAAATAAAATTTCATCTTCCTCAAGCAAAGCATTTTGTTTATATGATTGGAAGATTTGATGAGAAAGGAAATCTTCTTCCAAAAGATCCAGAGTCTTCTATCATACAGAATATAAAAGAGCTTCTTGAAACTTGCCAAAGGATTATAGTTGAAGATTTTCTTTATAAAAATCCTCACCTTGTTTTCAAAACTGATGGTTGGAGAGATACAAATTATTCTAGGAACCAAGGAGATCCATATTCTCTCTCCAGATCTCAGCAATGCGCAATTGGGTGTCTTAAAACACATGGTTCGACAATATAAAGAAACCCATATCATTTTCAGATGCAAAAAATGTTATTAATCATTTTCCTTAGTTTCCATAGTGTTGATGATTTAACTAATATTTTCAGTTCTTCCTGTAAAGTTTTCTTGTCCCATATGACTCCCTACAAAGTTGTTACTGTTCAAGAGACACCGTTAGATATCATATATCTTACAGTGCATTTTCCCATCTAGCCAGTTTGAATGTATTATCAAACATACAGACACAGCTTATTGGAGAATGGTATCATCTTGATACTACACAATTTGCTCAAAAGACAATAAAACATTATTATTTGTACAAGAATGTTCTATAGTTTAACAATGTGTTCAATATACCAGGTTTCCATCTCATTCCAAACATTGGTCGGTGGTGCATACCAGAATGGGATAATGGTTGACAACACAGCAAGCATGGGGGTAGCATATTGTACATTAATTAAATAAATGATTACATGTAAGAAAAGTAACAGACTCATAAAAGTGAAGTTTCCTATAAATAAATATCATAATATGATAATACATATTTGAATAAGTGAAAAAGTGGGTGACAACATATAAAAAGATTTGAAAATTGTGGTAGGTGGAAAAATGTACAAATATTTGGTGGTAAAATCTTGTAGAAGTCTTAAATGGTGGACCCTTATGAAGACCATATGGTGGAATGGAATCTTATACAAGACGATATGGAAATCTCCACATAAAAATTAAAAAATCTCTGTACATCATAAAATATTTTGTCTATTATAATAAAGTCTTTTGTATAATATGAAAAATTAAGGATAGACAATGTCAACCAAATCTATTTTAATAGATATTCCTCCTTCACTTTAACAATATAGACAAATAAATAAAGTTGATGAATTAAAGCAAGGACTGACACCATCTGCCACTTGGCATGATATTCCTCCTTCGCTTTATCTAAAAAATAATCTATTGGTACAAGTTTAGGGTGTGATTGGACTTTCAAGGCATTGTAAAGATATAAATAAGCCACTCCCATATCCAATTGGATGTCAATCAGTAGTTGCCTAAGTCTTAGTGAGTTGTGGGAGTTCTAGTCTGAGTCTAAAAACATTTGAATATGCTTTACTCTTGCACCTAGTGCGATCTTGAGTATCGAAATGAATAGTTGCATATAGTTTTGTATATTGTATCCTAAAATATTTTTTCAATAATATGACAAAGTCATAAACATTTGACATTTATGGCTATAAACTCCTTTGACATCTCTGATAGTAAGTTTCTAACTATGTTCAGTCACTGCAATTTCAATTATTTTACTGTTAAGTGTTACTTGGATTTTCCTAAGAACTCATTTGTTTATTGTTGTTTGATGTTGGAAGGAAATATGAATAGAGCATTTAGTAGACATTGTTAATCGTATTTTTCTATTTTTGATATAGTATAAAAATTTTTTTGCCCCTTCTCAACAAAAGAGTTAAACCCCAATACATACTTTATAATTTAGTATCTTACAAAATTGTGCACAACTTTATTATTGTGTTAAATGGAAGGCAAGCTCTTCCAATCCATGTGCATTAATGTTTGTAAATATGGATGCATTATCATTCAGTTAATCACTTCCATTCAAAAACATTAACCTTGTATTCATCCTAGACTAGATGATTCTCTAAAAATTACCCAAGAATCTAGTATCTTCCTTTGTAGAAATCTAGAAACCAGAGGCCATCTTTTGATAAATTGCTAAGATGACCATTTTTGACAACCTAGCCACTACTAGAAAATCATAATTGTGGTCATGCTTTGTATAGTACAAATTTGAAACAAAGTCCATGGAGATTGACTCCCAAAGCTTTTGTTGATGCTAGCTCACATATATTTGGCAACATCAACTTCAAGATTAAAACTCATTTGCTGAATTGGAATTGAGCAAAATGATATAGGTATGGGTGTGTAATTGAGCAAAATGATATAGGTATGGGTGTGTGGGTACAATACATCAGTATGACCAAAAATATTGGGGTTTGGTACATTTTGAGTACATTCTATAGACACCTACAGTTGTCCATACCAAACCATGCCAAACTTTATCCTATTCCAAGCTTAATTAAATAAATTCATTAGTTATCCCTATTCCTTGCATTTAATTAAATAAAATAACATTTATTTAGTTAAATCCCACCTTATAGTTCTATCCTACGAGAATTAAATAAATGCAAACCATTTATTTAATTCCCCCTTTCTCCCACCTCAAACCAATTAGTTGGTTAAATCAAATTAATTTGCTAAATATCCCTTGCACACTCTAAACATGATTAATTTAATTAATCGCATCTAATCCCACTTATCCCTAAAATTTGAACCCTTGATCCAAACTCTCAATCCTAACCCTCCATTTAGACATGTAATCTCTCACAAATATGCGAGGACACTTGTCCAATCTCTCTTCCTTGAGTGATCTCTCATGCATGTGCGAGGAGTCACGTCTCCAGTCCACTTCCTTATGTTTCCTCACAGGACACTTGTGATTGATTCTTCTTCCCTATGTGTCTTCTCAAGTGTGTCGATACACTTGTCATAGGTCTCTCTTCCCTATGTGTCCCCACACATGTGAAAGAATACTTGTCATAAGTTTTTTTGGCCCATTCATCCTCTCACCCGTGTTAGAGGACTCAATCTCCTCCCTTGGATTTGGTCAAACCAGTCCTAGCCCTTAATATCTCCTTAGTCCTCCTCAAGTGCATCAATCAAATGGTGCCACTTGGCAATCTCTCATGAATCCTCCACCATTGATCTTAAAATCAAATCTCAACCATCCATCCTCCATCCTCAACATCTATAAACCAAACCCTCTTCAAACCATATCATTAACACATTCTGTTGCAAAGTCATGTTATCAAATTGGAAAGAAACCACATCATAAATACACATTGTCAACACACTAAAAGCACATCAAGAGGATTCTTGGGAGGCCTTTTAAGACTTCTCAAAGTTTTGGGCACACATTCATCCTCTTCTCGCTCAAACATAGGTATGATAAAGGGCAAGGTATAAGCTCATTCCATTGCATTTGAGTCTTTGTTTCAATCATATGCACGTTCATACAAGAAACATATAAAAACCATAAATATATACATGTTTGCAACCTAAAAACAAGAATTATATTAAGAATGTCAATATCTGGCCATTATCTCTTCATACAATTCGATTCTAAGTTACCAATATACTACAAGGAAGTGTTGGGTTTGAGTCCAATCTAGTTTAGATCTAGATCCCATTGTGTTGTGGGGAGGGGATGTGTTGAAGGGACGTGTTTCAACTCATGGAACGAACCTAGGTAAAAATTCAAGATCCTTTTTAACTTTTTGGGGAGGCTTTGACTTGATGGTTAAGAAGATGAAGACCATCATAATTGCAAAAGAGTACAAACCTAGAAAAAAAATCTTCAAGCAACTACACAAAATTAGAGATGAAACAAAATGATTACCTCGCTACATCTTCTTGCCTTTGTATTGAGTCCCAAATATTAGAATGTTGAGATCGAATATGTGTTGACAAAGATTACCCCACATATAGAGATCTTGAAGTCAACCAAGGGTACAAGGTAAAGCTTCGTAGACTCTTCATTGATCCCGACTTAAGAGATATAGTTGGACTCAAGTTCATGTATTTTGTACACTCCAATGACTTTAATATTGATACCCTTCATGACAAGTTTAAGGTTGATGCTCATAATTAGTGTCACTTCCATGGCCAATCATCCATATGCCCACAACCTCTTGCAATCAAATTTTTATCACAAGTTTTAGAAAATTATTCTTCTATCTTTTAAGTTTCATTTATAATTTTTTTATAACTCTCTAATGTTGTCTTAACAAGTTGCTGGTTCATTTGCATCTAAGAGGAATTGGAGCACATACTCCATCCACTCAATAAAGCATAACTAACTACACTCAAAAAAGGCAAAGGACTTAGTGTATGTGCATTCCAACCTACACCTCCTTTCACACAAAGTTGCTACAAGGGACCACAAAGAAGTGGGATATCAAGCCAAAGCATACTGACTTGGATACTACCACTTCCCACCTTGCTACACTTGATATTGAAGGCGAGTCAACTAATAATGTCTAATATGGATGGTGTTGAAGATATTTTAGAAGACCCATATGAAAATGATGCGCACTCAATGATGGCTAATTGTTGACACTTAAGACATTATTATTTTTAATTTTAATATACATCATGGCATTCATGTTTGACTAATTGACATTGTAATTTTTTAATTTTTAATATCTTATTGTGGTTATGTCTATTATATGATGCAATGTAATTTTTTGAACTTAATTGCTACTGCAAATATGTATATACTTCAGATTTCTATATGTTTTTGTATGGAAAAACCCAAACCCCAAAAAAATTGACCAAATCCATAAAACGAAACCCAAACCAATACCAAGATCAATAACTTAGTAAATGGATCATAAATATTTCTAAAGTTTCTTAAAATTATCCTATATTGTTTCAATCCCACTATTATTTTTCCCACTCTAATATTTTTTTCCTATAGACTTGTCTACATTAACCATAAACCCCACTATTATTTTTCCCACTCTAATATTTTTTCCATCCAATGAGACTATTTGTCTACATTAACCACAAACCCCCATTAAATACATGGAGTTTCACTAGATAATGATGATAGATTTGACGCATAAAAGAACATCCACAAAACTCTTAACAATAGCATGGAAAGGATTGAGCATCGGTTGCTTACTTCTTTCACTTTGTTTGGCCTATTACCAAAATAGAGCCTTAACTTGTTTTTTAACCAATAGAATCGAGCATTTGATGTCTCCACCACTATGCCATTGGGCATACTCTACCTAGTATTCAGGATGCACCATGGTGCATACCTAGCTGAACATCTAGTCAACACATGCATGGACAGAGAACATTATCACAATCACTGCATACCTAACATGTTATGTTTGTCCTACTGCTATGATCAATCCTTCCATTATCGTACCCTCATTTATATTCTCATTCATTGCAACATACAAAGTAGCTTATCCACAAATCCCCATAATTATATTCTATAATTCACTCTAATAATATTATTTGTTGTTTATTAACAATTTCATTTAATATAAATGCTATGTTCTGCAAAATTTTGGAGACAGGGATGGTGAGACAGCAAGGGACATATTAGTCCAAGTGCCATTTTTTGGGGACAGCGGGTTGACAACTCTATATATATATATATAGATAGATAGAGAGAGAGAGAGAGAGAGAGAGAGAGAGAGAGAGAGAGAGAGAGTCAAATTTCTAAAAATTAATAGAAAGCAGTATAACAGCAGCAACATAACATGACACTATTAAAATGAAGCTAGATGATGTCTGCAAAAACCCACACGCCAACCACATTCCAAAAAAACTCTGTCAGCACATCTCACACAATACTGCACTGCACCAGACCATAGCCATTGCACCTTCAATCTCTTTTGGAACTGACAATAATAACTGACTAATACTGTATCAACTAAATTGAAGTTTAAGACTTTGAGTTTAAAGTTTGAACAATGAAATCAAAAATTCAAACTACTGCTATTAGCATTAATTGTTGTATAACTTATATCATTGGCTATGAATCTGAACCATAATATATTTATTACTCTTATACTACTGCCGCTGTTGTCACTTCTGTCGGGCAAGACCAAATCTCACAGTTTGTGCTAGACCAATAACTTGGAATACCAAAAAAATTATAAATCATCTGGGGAGGGAAAAATTTATAAGAATATTGGGATTTCTTTGATTCTATTTGTTTTACTTCCTTCTATTTGATGAGCCGGACATAGTTTCTTTCAAATGTATAACTACAGGACTTGTTTCTGTTGTTATTCATTGCACAGGGAGGACACAAACTCCTCTTATAGACTTGGAATTGTTATCTGTGTGGGAGGAAAGTGTAGAGAGGTAAATGGTCTTGAAAAGCTACAGACTCACAGGCCATTAGTTCTCTCAGGCAAAGTAGACCATGTTCATAGGAGGAAGGCTATCCTACAAAACTGTCTTAAGGAAAAGAAAGTTCAGCTTGACGCCCTGCAGGAAATTACAGTTTCCTTTGAATATATGACTGCAGGGCTTGTTTCTGTTGTTATTCATTGTACGGGGGAAGACACAAACTCCATTTATAAACTTGGAAAGTATCAAGAGGCAAATAGTCTTGAAAAGTGTGATAAAGGGTCGTGTGATGGATGGAGCATGCTCTTCAAGATGCCCCCATAATACATCCTGAATGCTAGATGGTCAGTGCTATCAAATACAAATCACCGATGGTTTATAGTTTTAAAAAAAATCAATCCAAAAATTATGCATTCAAGTATTCAACATCAGCCTATCAACCCAAGATAAACCCAATTCACATAAATAATACATGAGCCTATCAAGTATTCAACATCAAAAACATCAGCAAATATTCCAAATGCAACATGTGTCTAGGAATATCTATAATAAACCACCATTATACATACTTCTAAAGTGAGTTGTCGACCATAAAATAAACTTTACAGTGTTGGACAACATTCTTACCTCCATACGACTTGGTACGAGGATCCAAGTACGAATCAGGCAACACCCAACGAACATTAGGAAGTGCTGCAATTAAAGACAAAAAAAAACTCATTAGAATTAACATTAGGTAACTGCTATAGATGTGAAGGAAATGCATAGCTATTATTATCCAAGAACTACGCGTACGCTTAATCTTGTAGGAAAGTTCCTCTGAAACCAGGCAGCCAAAAGCAAAGTAATGCTTTGTTGAAACCGAGTAAATTTTCATCCTAGCTTCCTCCTCGCTGTAAAATCAAAACAATCAGAAACCATTTTAAATCACATTAATACCTCATTTTACCTTGCACTTACTCAACAAAACCTATTTTTGTTTCTCAATACCCGAGAGTTTATCTTTGCTGCACTTCTGCACCTACATAGCCAACACTATGGTGATTCCCAACACCGAAGATCTTATCTTTGCTGCACTTACATAGTCAAACCTATGTTTGTTTCCGAATACCCAAGATAAAACATAACAAACATGAATGTATCAAACACTAAATCCAAGACCCCAAAAACCCCATCTACACTAACGAAAAAAAATAAAACAATAACGATTCTGTTTGTTTTGACAAAAAACAGTCAAATTAGAGGCTCTCACCTTCCCACGACCTGTGCAAGCGTCTTGATGTAGCTATCAATAATCTCATCTCTGGTGGGGTTTCCTTCAGGGGGCTCCATGACAATGAGCCAGTGCTCATAATCACAGCCATCAAGTAGAATGGTCTCCTTTGGGGGACGGTTACTCCAGTTGGGCGACGGATCGTTCACAGACGACGTGGTGGGTATTGTTGCATAGCGTCTCAAAGCCGGTAGAATGACAGGTTGCGGAACCGATATTCCTCCAAGAAAGCGCCCATTGCGAAACCCTACAGATGAGTGTGAAGAAATCCTTAAGCCCCTGAGACTTACACCTCTGTTTGTTAACAAAGAAACCCTGTTAGAAGAACAGAGATTGAGACTTGCTCTTAATGACAGAGCTGCTCGCACCAGTACCACCATTTTCTCTATAGGGAAATTGAGTCGCAGTGTAGCTATGACAAATTAAAACCCTACACAGGCATTCATGTATAAGAGCAATATCTATGGATGAGGGTTTAAGAGGGTCGATCATAAAATTACTTCATCATAAATTCATAATAAATCTCGGGAGTTTATTCTAGAACTCTCTATTTTTTGAACATTTCTTATTGAATTTAGGGCTATTAGAGATTTAAGTTTTGGAGAGTGAAGGGTTGCAATGTCCATTTCATGCGAGCCAAACATAATTAAACATGCTGATAGAAACCATAAAATTGGAAGTATGCATTGAAAACTCAAGCGAGTGATGTACGCTACACCCTAAGACAAAATATTTTGAGCATAGACTTAAGGTTCATGGAAGTGGTATCCAGTAATAATCAAGTTAAGGTAAAACAGCATCAAAATTAGTTCTATAAAATCTTAAATCAACAATAGAACACAATCCAACATAAGAAATATAAACACAAAGTAAATATTACCCATGTCATGGTTGTTTGACTTCTATTGTCCTTCTTCATTTTGTTTGAATATGATGATTGCCCTCATATTTGAGTATGTAATAGTAGCATAGCAAAATATTGAAGATAGTAGTTGTCTCACTAACAGGTATTTATGCATGAACTAAATTTAATGTCGATGAAGGGTTGAGATTTAATGTCAATAAGACATGTCAATCAATGGCCAAGAATGAAAGTTGTAGTATGAAATAGGGTTAGGGCAAAATTAGGGCAATGACAAGAAATGAATGGCTAAGATTGAATTATAAAATAATTCAATCAAGGACTGAAATTAAATGAGGTGTGAAGAGATAAGATTGACACAAATAAAGAGGTTGGCAGAGAAAAAGAGGTTGTAAGAGACATTCAAATAATTATAAAATTATTTAAATTGAGAGGGAAATGAATAATTAAATAATAAAAATATTATTTAATTATAGAGGACATGTGAAAGGTTGACTTTTCCATTAAATAACAATTTAATTCAATAGTGGAAAAAAAATGACAAATTAGTAGACAATTAAATAAATAAAATTTATTTAATTTAATGATAGAAAAGGCTAATGAATAATTAAATAATTAAAATAATTAAAATAATTTAATTTAATTTAGTGTGGTGCGCTTCAGAGGACTAGTCTCGCCTCCGCTTGCCTCCTCCGTCCCCCAAAACCTGGCATAAAAGTAAGCCAAGGGCAAGGGAGGTGGAGCTCATTGGGCAGAGTCGCAAGGTCGGAGGAATTAAGCCAAAGATCTTGGGATACCTCTGGGTTATCCAAAAAAAAAAAAAAAACTATTTAATTATAGTAGAAAGTGGTAAATAATTAAATATAGAGGATAAGGACATTAGAGGCGCAATTAAATAAATATTTAATTAATCAAAAGAAAATATAAAAAGATAGAAATGAATTAATTTTAATAATTAATAGAAGATCTATGACATTAGACAATAATTAAATAATTATTATTTAATTATCAAGAATCGATAAAGAAAATAAAGTTCGTACGCGTAGGACAATTTTTAATGTCTATAGAAAGTATTGAGAAATTTTAAAATACTTATTTATAATAGCTTAAAATAGAATATTTTTATCAAAATTAAGTTAATAATATATTTTTAGTCCATAGGTTATGTATTGCATGAACATTTATGCGAAACCACTATGTCAAATTATTTTTCTAGGTTGTTTGACGACAACTTCATGATAGACTTACCTGTAGCATAAACTTTATGGTAGACTTACCTCTAGCATAAATGAAATCTTATCACTACATTTAATAGGTCAGATGGTCAGACCAACTAGGAGAGTGGATGAAATCAAATGCATGGATTTTTTTATTGAATAAATGCATAATAACTGCACATTCTTCATGTTTTCAGCTAGCAATTGCATTTATTCATTTTGCACCCCCTGATCAATGTTTTTACTTTTTTCTACAAATCAAATGCTTTATGTAAGCAAAACAAAATACCCAAGAGTTTGCTACATTTAAGAAGAATTTACAATAGACGAGGATTGAAGAAGAAGAATAAATAGTAAAGAATTTATAGTGCATTCAAGAAAAAATAACAGTATGTTTACTATATACATTATGCTTACTATTTTTTACTATTTACTATTTTACTCTCTAAATTTCAATATTTAGTATTTCTTTCTATATTCTAAATTACATTGAATGTATAATCTATAGATATTTACCATAATATCTGAATGCATAATCTATAGATATTTACCATAATATCTACACCTGTTTACTATTTTACTTCTTTGCATCTAAATTTCACTATTTACTTTTTTAGTCCTATATTTTGAATTTAGAATAAAGTATTTAGAAAACCATATAAACCTAAGGTTTGTGGTGTTTGATATGGACCAAAAAGAATAAAAACAAAGAGCATAGAAAACATGATTTAATTGAAGAACTTATTGATTAGCGGTGAGCTAATTCTAGTCCTCGAAAGGGTTTTCTTTAAGGGTTTGTAGTTTTTCATCTATTTCAAAGATCTCCTTCCAAAACACCCCAACTAAGATGTAGAGCTAATTCTAGTTGTCCTTCATTTGTCTCACATAGTCACAGTTTAATTAATCACCCATTGAAAAAGTTAACTAAGAAAGTTTGAAGGCAACTTTTCCCTACATACTAAATACTTTCCTGCAAGAATATGTTAAAGTTGAAAAACTTGTCACAAAAAATCATAATTCAGTGTGATTTATCATGGTTCTAATTATTATTTCAATGATGGACTAGAGGCCAGTAGTTGTAGCGGTGATACAATTTGTGCTTGTGGGTTTTCTTTAAGGGTTTGTGGTTTTTCTTCTTTTTCAAACATCTCCAAGCAAACAAGTGTGGGATTTGTTTTGCTCATAGAAATGTGGAAAGTCATGTTTTTATCGATCTAAAATATTACAATCAATTAAATGGTAAATGATAAAATCATACTTACACATAAAGCATATGAAATTCATTGTAGTAAAAATGTTTATGCATGTGCAGCCTTGGTGATGTGTTGCAGATAACCCACCAATCTCTATACATCTTCTGCTTCAATATATTCAAAATAAACAAATAGTAGCTCTAAAAAATGAGTTTGACCAGTCTCCCTAAGACTACTACTTCCATCTATTCACAATGAAAACAAGGCATATCAGAAGATATTTGCAGTCTTTCACACAAAATTGTGTATGATGATGATGACGATAAAAAGGAATCATATTAAACATGGAGAATACTACTAGAACAAACGTGGGAGGCATGCAACTACCAAGTGTCTTCTTATGGGTCTTAACATTATTTTAAAATGCAACTTCCTCCAATATAAACATATTCAAGGAAGTTGGATTTTAAAATAATGTTAAGACCCACAAGAAGACACCTTAATTTTTGCCATCATTACATTAAAAAATAAAATAAAAATCGCATTAAAACAAAAGTTAGATGGACCATATAAATTTCAAATTTTTACTCTAAGCATTTGTTAGTGAGGGAAAGGAATGGTGAATGTTCAAATAAAATGTCAAATAAAGTTTTAAAATAATTTTGACAAAAGAATGGTGAAACCTAATCCAAACTTTATTTTAATTCATTTTTATTTTGATTATTTTTTTAAATAATTAATTTCTTATGAATATTACTTTTTATAATAAAATAATATTTAATATAAAAATCCTTTTAAATTTAAAATCAGTTAAATTATATATATATGTCTTTAATATTAGATAAATATCATTTCCTTTTCCAAAACAAAAATATGGCATCTTCATGAAAGACAAATGATATTATTCGTTGTAGCACCCTATGTTATTACAAGTACAAATATTTTAGCAAGGTCTATGCTTTGGATTTGTGCGATTATTTTTTCCAAAGAAAAGGATATTTCTTACATTCTAAAACTCAAAACTTATATTAATCCAAGAAATTACTACCCTCCAAAATGCTTGCTTACCATATATTTTTTAGTTTCAGAGGTAAACCTCTATAAATATAATAGAATTTTTTGCATAAATGTATAGATCGTAGCCTGGACATGATAGAGAAGCGACGAAAAAAATTGTATAGAAGTGCATGGATGTTATTCAACAAACTTCATGCATTCATGGTATATTTAGTATGTGGAACCCTTAGTCAAGCTTAGACTAGAAATGGTAGATGACTCCATGATTGAGTGTGAGCATGCATTATTGTTTCTTCCAATCTCTTAGCTATCAACTCCTTGAGATGTTTACTAGCAAGTCTTTTTAAGATGTTTTTTGATAGGACTAAAAAATGTTTGTGTGAGACATGTATTCAGTTTTTTATACTTAAAAAATGGAGTGTATAATTTAATCGAGGATTAGAAAATTAAAAGACTTTTAAGGAACAGAGGGATGGATCAGTAGAATTCCTTTAATAGGATAACCTAGGTAATCTTAGGTCTTTGAAAGCATATATAGTACTAGTGCCATCACAATTTTACAAGCCCTGGTTGACAATTTAATGAAGTATGTGCAATGTTGAGTGGACTGTTCAGTTAGGTCATTCCTCCAAATTATGTGATTTCCACCAAGTTTACATGACACTAGTTTAGACTCTACATTTTTGGTGCCATTTTCAAGGATGGTACTACTTTCATAGACTTGTTTCTAATCTTTCATAGTTTACACTTTGTTTTCAGCATTAGGACTATTAGATTTAATCTTCTTCAACATACCATAAAGTTCTACTAACATTGTGTAGGACCATTACTATACAAATCCATATTTATTGTATGCAGAGGTAGAGAGACTTTTTGGTAAGATTCCTCCCCTCTACATGCCAAGAAGCCTTGGCAGATATTGGTGATTCCAGTACTTAGACAAAGGGTATTACTAAAGAAGAAACTTCCCTTTCACTAACATCTAGCACACCAACATCAGGGACATACCGAACCATGGGTGATGCACCAAGGGATGATCCAAAACATGTGACTTTTGAGTTTGCAATCACCCACCAAAAAAGGGCTATTGTTCTGAAGAATATCCCTCCTTCAACATTACTAGTCTTTTATGGGTTGGCGACTGAAGATCCAAACACATTTTTGTTTGAGTTTGATGTCCTATGTAGGAGTTATGACTATACCTCTAATGCTCATAGGCTCAAT
The DNA here is from genome assembly GCA_007258455.2 of Sequoia sempervirens. NCBI lineage: Eukaryota > Viridiplantae > Streptophyta > Pinopsida > Cupressales > Cupressaceae > Sequoia > Sequoia sempervirens. The sequence continues at coordinate 89,929 of VDFB02352925.1, forward strand.
CTCTCCACTGCCACTCTAAAAGATGCTACCCTGAGATGGTTTATGGGGTTAAGTAAGGATGATATTCCAGAATGGGATACCATGAAAACATTGTTCTTGGAAAAGTACTAAGATTATTTTAGAGGAATTGATAAGAGGAAAGATTATATTTTCATAATTTCATAGAAGGAGGATGAGCCACTAGAGGACTGTGTGGAGAGATTTCATTTTACTTTGAAGAAAAACCCACAAAACAAGCTATCTGAAGAATCCCTCAAGTTAGTATTTTTTAGGGGAATCAATGAGGATTGTATGGATGCCCTCAATCTTATTGGGCAAGGGAATATCTCTCAAATTCCATTTAAATAAATCCATAAGGTCTATAGAAATTACTCTAGGACCTTCACTAAGAAACCCAGAGGAGAGAGAACATCCACCATTGACAAATCATCTACTGGGGATTCAAAGATAGAGTTAATTAATTTGTTGTCCAATATGAAGGAGGAAATTATCAGTCACCTCGCAACTTAGTTGGACATCCTCCATATAAATAAGAAGCAATAGGAGGTTGAAGAAATGCTCATTGAATATTGCCCCAACTACAGACAAAGGAAAGTAAACTATAAATGCAAGAGGGTGGCTAGTATTCAACAAGACAAAATAGAGAAACTTGATTTTAAGGCACTTGAAGGAGAGGATGGATAGTTGTTTTACATATCTCAAAGAAGGCCATGGTAACAAAGGCAAGGTATGCCACAAGGCCCTCTTATTTTCAATTCCTCTTTTCTAATTGGAAATCAAAATATTTTTTCTTGGAATTCTCAACCCTGGCCAAGTAACCAAAACCAATGGAAAAACCTTCAACAATGGCAACAACCTCAACAAAATTAGAACCAATAGAAACTAAATCCTTGGCCACAACAAAATATCAAAGGTTCCAATTATAATCCTCAATGGCCAACACAACAAAACCAATTGCGGCCACAATGGCAAAAAGGTCAGTAGTGGTAGTAGCAAAACATGAATTATTAGTAGCCTATGCTTCTGTTAGTTGGCCAAATTTGCACCCCTCTGCCAAGTTGTGAAAAGAACTCAGAAAATTTGGACTAACATGGGACTGATTTTAGGTTGTGGGTATCCTATTGTGAAAGCAGACCTCCAAATTATGGGTTGGCTCCCCTTTTGATGGTGTCACCTAAACTATTCCTTTTTGGGAAAAGGGGAGAAAGAAACATGAAAAGAAAAAACTAAACCCCTATAGTGATGCACCTAATGATATTTCTCAAACTTATTATAGTTTTTTTTAACACACAATCTCATCAAAAGCTTAGCTTAACTTAACACAACTTAGACATTTTAATATATCAATGCATAAGTGTTTTTTAAGGATGCTTGTTTCACTTGTCACTTTGAAGGGAAACAGTCTCCACAACTAAAATAACTATTGAACTAGTGCACATATTACAACCTGCATAAATATGTGTTCATTCTACCTAAAGGTGCTAAAGTGAGACAAGCATGGAGGAGTTACCAAACTCACAATATCATTCATCAATCACCACACCGCACACAATGAGATAGCTTCAAAGAAGCTAAACACTGAATTTCATTAATAAAAAAGTGTTACATACTACAATACATGTATGCTATTGAGTCACAATGTTGTCCTTTGCCTGAAAAAAGCTCCAAAGTAAGCTACAATGCCCTGCAAAAAGAAATAAAGAACTCTCTAAAACTTAAGTTTGAAGATACTTAAGCAATCTTGAAACAACTACTCACACACATGTCCTTCTAGAAACCCTACGTCAGATGCAGCAAAAAGGCCAAAAAGAACCTTCCAAAACTCCTCCAAAAAGCCATCCAAATGCAAAAAATTCTAGCTTTGACCCAACCATACCAAAAGCATGACAAAAATGCCTACAAAATGGTCCCATTTCCTCCAAAATAGTCAAAGAAACCCTCATGCTTTCCACATGTTGGTCAAGCATCTCCAAATTCTCCACATGCCTCCAAATTGTTATGACTCATGCTTTTGGTGTGTTTGTAGAAACATAAGATTCAACTCCACCTTGTATATTCAAAACACTAATAAAGTGACTTATAATAACATCACTTTAATAATATTTCTTACATTTAATTTTTCCAATTTGCAAGAATAAAGGAACACTTTACTAAGCTTTGAAAAGTCATACTTTGCAAATCAAACATAACACTTGATTAAGTGATTTATAGCCACATCACTTAGCCAAATGTTTTACATTTTCAAAAAAAATGCAATGACATTGACTTACACCTAATTTTCTTAAAAAAATAGAAAATAACTAAGGCATAAAGCCTAAGTTAGCAAAACACGTGGGGATCCAATAATTATATGATTTTTTGAAAATCATAAGAAAAGCTAAAAGCACATAATCACATGATTTAATCAAAATCATAAAAGGTAACTAAGGCACAATGATTGTTTTGATATAATTTTTCTCCAAAGGCTATGAAAATAAATCAAAGGCACTACTAAATATTTTTTCTTAAAAAAAATCATAAAAGAAAGCCATAAGGCATAAAGCCTAGTCATAAAAATATGCAAGGCATACATGGAAAATTACAAAGGGTATTAGTTCAGCCCTTGAATTTTTTTCAATGTGATAAAAACACCAAACTCAACATAGGGTACATAAGAAAACCCTAGCCACAAAACATGGCCAAAAGCTTGCAAAAACATTCATTTCTACCCACTGAGTTTTATGGGCACCGCCATAGGGTTTTGATGGAGTTTTCTAAAGCTTCTCTTCACAAATGTTGAATTAAGGTCGTGTTGGGTGAGTTTTCCTTTTCAATATTCGTGCTTTAAAATGATTGTAGAGCTTCATTCTTGAAATTTATGCGAATCAAATTTTGGAAATGGAGCCTTTTCTATAGCATGATCTTTTTCTTTTATCATCTGCAAGTAAAATGCTAAGCTTCGAGCTCTACAATGTAGCATATGAATTTACTCTCTTTATTTCTACTCTTTCCTATAGATTTTGAAGTTTCCATGCATTTTATGTATAAGAATGGCATTTCTCTGTGATATCTCACAACATTGTAGTAGGAATTCTATTTTCCTTTGCATGTTACTCTTTCTATTTGCAAATATAGAGTGTCTCTCACCTTTATGGCTGCGGCTACATCTTTTTTATTTCAAGTTTCTACATTTTTTTAAAACTTGAAAACATTTCCAATTTGCTATGATAAGATCACACAAGATCATAATGTGAATGAGATTTCATGAGAGGTCCATTAGTTGAAACAAAAGTTATCTTTGTCCACTGTTCCACAGTAAAATGTTGCCTTGTAATGAAAAAAAATTGTAGAAATGATTCAAAACCCTTGCACAGTATGGGTATAATGAAAGACTCTACACATCTTTTGCATTCCTTTATGAACACCACCTTTTCCTCTTGAAATCCTCCTCTGTTTTATTCTTCACATTTGCATTACATATTAGATAGCTCCCCTAGATGACAGTCTCAAAACATTCTCTTTATGCCTTATCTCATCTGATAGAGCCAATAGCAAAAATGTGCTTTCAAATATATTTGCAATTGCAGTAGCATCATTCTCAGAAAGGTTATCATGACAAAGACCTTCAATTTATAACTAGCTAAGAAGTTTTGGGATAAAAGTTGTCCAGCCTTAAATATGTTGAATGCTTTAAAGGTTTCACTTGTATTCCTGAATGCTATCTTCCATGTCCTAAGCCTTGTCCCAACACATTTTATTACTAACCAATGCTTCTTTTGGTGCTTCTTTGCTAAAATGTGTTGTTCAAGACCTTTCTTTGTGTTGTAATTGACCTCACACAGTGAGCACCATCCTAGTCATTCAGACAATTTTGAATTAATGAGCTTGATCCCAAGCCTTGTTTGAACATTTGTATCTTTGATTGATGCTTCTTCCCCAATATATATCTCTTGAGAACTTTACCTGTGTTGCAATCAACCTCACAAACTAAACATCATCCCAGTCCCTCAGGAAATTTTTAATCAATAGAACTTGAATTATCTTTCGCTGCATTTTGCTTACTAGGTTTGATCTACAAGATCTCATGTTGTGACATAGCATTCAAATGTAATTGATAAAGCCTTTGTCTAAAGGAAAATTCCAACTCAACAACTTGTTCATGGTTTAAGATCACTGCCCTTCACATAGCTTGATCTTTTGGCATTGTCCCTTGCCTTTTAGGTCTCTTGTCACCAATTTGAAGACCCTCCATTCCCAACATTCTCTCACATTGCTTTCCTCACATTATGACAGCTTTTAAGAAAGTTATTGTCATCAATCACAAGGGTCATGTTGATTGTCTTATAATTGATGTGAATAATATGAAAGTTTCTCAATAGCACTGTCATCACATTGAGTTACTCACAACTTTGAAACCCTAGTCCAAGACACTTATTCTCACAAACCCTAGGGTTTAATGCATAAGGTGTTACTATGACATTTATTTAAAATATATTTAGCATAGTGTAGATCCCATGCAAGGATCCACAATGGTTTCACAGATTCTTCATGAATCTTTATATCTATTATTCCCTTCTTGTTGTAATTATTGTCATTTTCATGCTATCATGTTAACACATCTCCTATTTGATCAATTGATAGTGCATGTGTATTGTTCTCTGTCATTAATGGCTTATTGTTCTTTATCATGTATGGATATTTCATGCATTGAACACACCACCCTTGTTGTATTCAATTATGATCATTCATTGTTCCACTTGTTCACTATTGTTTGAAATGCATTGTCTTGTAACTCAATGTTGATGAGTTGATCTCAAAAGGCTGAACTAATACAGATGGTTGCTTCATTTGAATGTAATATCAATCTTGCATTGATATTAGTAGAGTCACCAATCTTTGTATTGCTTAACCTTGCATGCTATGATGTTCATAACACATGTGAATGCATCTTTGATGGAGTCGCTACCCATTGTCAAAGCCTTCATTTTGAACATTTTTTGGTTTTGTTCATGGTGCAACTATAATGACTTGATTTTTAACTTGAAACCAAGAAAGCCCCCCTTGCTGCCCTATAGCATGCACTCATTGTTGTTGTCCTTGTCATGAGATGTAGCATGATTTGTTGTTATCCTTGTCATGAGATCATTGTTGTTGTCCTTATCATTCCCTTAGGACTACCCCTTGTAGAATCATAAAAGTTACTATCATATTCACTTGGAATTATAACCCTACCTTCAAAAGTGTTTCACCTTATGTTGCTTCATGTAAAACATGATGATTCAGACATAACTTGATACCTTCTCCATTATTTATTGATAGATGAATAATTGAACTTGATGTATCATAGAAATCGTTTGCTTCTTTAATAAAATGAATCTTGGATCCACTTAAGAAGATTGAAAGACATATCCAAAAAAATACTCCTTCCTTTTGACATGATGGAAGCCTATTGATTGATTCATTGTGAAAAGATGAAGGGTGACTCTCTTGACAAATCATATTATTTGTTGCATCTTTTGAATCTGATAATGAAATTTGATCAACTGGTGTGATTCCATATTGATTTAATGCATCTATAATTGAACTTAATTATCAATTTGATCAAGTTGCTCAATTTCCTATTCCTCCTAAAACATAAGAGGGCAACATGCTAGGCTCAACCCTCTTGGGAGCCACATTCTACTCCACATGTTGTAATTATTTGAATCAAAACAGTAACAATACTTGTCCTAAATCTGCACAAGGAACAAACTAGTTAGATAAATAAAGCATACCATAGGTGTGTTTGATCACTCTTTTCTTGTTTTCCTATACACTTATGGTATGCTGCCTATTTTAATGCTTATGGACATCTGATTACACATTTATCGATGTTTTGCACATATTTTGATCAGTGACCTTTCATTGCTCTCACAACACTCTTTTTTTAGATGCAGGAAACCTAGGAGCAATGAGGAGGGCATCAAACAGAAGCAGGGTAGCAAGGAAGACCAAGATGATGCAAGACCAAGCCAACGAGATTCATCATTCCACCAAGCAATGACAGGTCCCTTTTCATTTTATGTGCAATTTCCTTTCTGTTTATCTATAGGCATATAGTCTTTTCTTTATAAGCATTAGAATAGCTAGTCCCTTGGCTTGTGAGGGCCATTATACTCTTATGATCATCAATAAAGATTAAATTTGCAATACATGTTGGTTCTCTTTCTTATTCGTATGTAATTGAAAAATTGGAATAATGCAATTTGTTTTGACAATCTCCTTGATGCACATTAATGAAATTTAGTAGAAAATGATGTATCTTTTAATGAATAAATGCAAACACAATAATAAGTTACCTAATTTAGTTGGAAGAAGAATTAGGTAACAACTTCCTCCTCAGCCACACCAACAAGCCATTATTCCTAATCCATCAAATCCTAAACTTCATCCACCAAGACCACCACAATTACCTGCCCAACCTACACCTAACCCTAGCAACAAGTTTGTCCAATAAACTTATTCTAACGAGGCTATGCAATACCCTACCTATGGGGTAGAGGTGAGTGATGTCGACCTTAGGTCAAGGAAACAAATAGCTAGACCTTCATCCCATCAAATGACTAAGATTGAGGATGAGGAACCTGCAGCTGAAGCTTCAGACAAATCACCTTTGGAGCTTGAGTCAAATTAGGTACACCAGACCACCTCAAGTCTAGAGCCTCTTTTCCATGAACGCTTGGACATTCAAAAACATCATACCCAAGTTGAGACAGACCTATCAGGTCAACTTAAGAATGTCAATATCAAGATTCCCCTCATCCAAGCTATTAAGGACATTCCAATCTATACCAAGGCAATCGGGAACATATGTCTTAAGAAACTAGAGAGAAAAAGGAAAGACCCTCAAAAAATTCATGTCCTTGGAAACCTTGTTGATATCATGCTAGGAAATATAACTGTCCCTAAATACGTAAACCCTGGTAGCCTAGTATTGGATGTTAATATTACTAGGACCCTTATCAAGAACACCTTGACAGGCTTAGGGGCAACAATAAATTTCATGACCAAAGAGACAATGCAATTACTTTAGTTAGCCAACCTTAGACCTACACCAACTATTTTATAGTTTTTTGATAGGTCAATAGTCAAGCTTGAAGGAACCATTGAGGATTTAGTTATTGCATTAGATTCTTGGGAATATCCTACTGATTTCATAGTATTGCAACCAAAGGTCAACCTTGCAGGATATCTACTCATTTTAGGCAAACAATGGTTAGCTACAATTGATGCATTCATAGGTTGTAGGTCTGGAAATATGATAATATCTAATGGGACTATGACCAAGAAATTGGTCCTCTATCATCTAGTCCAACCTTATGTTGATCTTGAGCAAACCATTTGGCCTACTTTGGATGAGGAAGATGACTATTCCCTACAGACTTTGATGACAATAGAACACAACCCTTTATTGGATGATCAAGATGAAGATGATCTAATTTCTCATATAATACACAATGACTATGGTAGGAGCCCACAACAACAAGACTGTCTCTCATGTCTACAAGATCCTTTGTAGAGCATCATACCTACCAACTCCTTAGAAGAAATATCTTAGATCTTCCATTCCTTACTTCCACAACAGTGTGTACCAATTATTCCTAGCCTTAACCTCTCATCTGCTCAAGAATCATCCAAAGAACTAGAAATTATACTAGGAAAAATTTTGAACGTAAACAATGCATTAACTGAAGAACAACATAATTCCCTAAATACTGTGTTGCAGGCACACGCAATAGCCTTTGCATGGGACTACCATGATATGAAGGGTATAGATCCTGACTTATGTATGCATAGGATTTATATAAATGATGTTTATAGGCCCATTGGACAGCCTCAAAGATTAATTAACCTTGCCTTGAGAGAAATAGTTAAAGTTGAACTCCAAAAACTCCTTGATGCAAGCTTCATTTATCTTATATTTGTTAGTGAATCGGTATCACCTTTAGTCATTGTTCCCAAGAAAGGTTGAAAATTGAGGGTATATGTAGATTATAGGGAAATAAACACAACCACTAGGAAGGGTCACTTTCCCTTTCCCTTTATAGATCAAGTGCTTGAATCTTTAGCGGGGAAGAAGTACTTCTCATTCCTAGATGGTTTTAGTGGTTATAATCAAATGAAAATTACTCTAGAGGATCAGGACAAAATGACATTTACATGCCCTTGGGGTACCTATGCTTACTCTATTCTACCCTTTGGTTTATGCAATGCCCCAGCTACTTTCCAGAGGGCAATGCTCAACCTTTTTTTTTTATTATGCTCATGACTCTACGGAAATATGTATGGATGAATTCACCACATATGGGGAAACTTATGAGAAAGCCCTTAGCAATCTGGAAAAGGTTTTAAAGAGATGTAAAGAACATAATTTGTCCCTAAGTAATGAGAAATGCTTTATAATGACGAGTTAGGTAATTTTTTAAGGGTTTTTCATATCCAATGTAACGATCTAAGTTGATCCACATAAGATAAAGATCATTTCTACATTACCTATTCCACAGAGGTAGAAAGATGTTAGAAGCTTCCTACGCCATGCAAGCTATTATGGGAGGATCATTCAAGACTTCAATAAGATTGTTGTACCATTGTTCATTTTGCTGACTAAAGACATAGAATTTGATTAGACATTAGAGTGCCAACATTCCTTTGAAGAACTGAAGAAAGCCTTAACACAAGCACTTGTTTTGAGGGGGGGAAATTGGACCTTACACAGTGATGCTTTAGATTTTTATATTGGAGTAGCTTTGGGTCAGAAAGAAGGTAACAAAGAATATGCTATTTATTACATTAGCAAGAATCTTTAGGGAATAGAGCTAAATTATACTATTATAGAGAAGGAGATGCTAGTAGTAGTATATGCCATCAATAAATTCAAGCATTACATTATTGTTTATGCATTTTTTGTCCACACATACCATACAGTTATCAAATATTTAATGAAAAATCCTATAGTAGGGGGTAGACTATTCAAATTGTTGCTCCTACAAGAGTTTGATATCACAATAGTGGAAAATCCTAGTAAAGCTAATGTAGTAGCAAATTTTATGTCAAGGTTGCCAACTCAATCAACAAAGGGGGTAGTAGAAGACTCATTTCTAGATGAACACTTAATTGCTCTTAATAATACATATACCATGGTATTCTGACATTGCAAACTATCTAGTGATAGGATAGATTCCACCATACTTTTATTCAAGGGAAAAGAGATAGCTGGTACATAAGTGTTTTCCATATTCTTGGATATCTGGTTACCTATTCTACACTAGCCCAAACAACATCACGAGGCAGTGCATAAGGGAAGATGAAATATTTGATATCATGAAGGCTTGCCATGATGAACCATGTAGGGGTCACTTTGTAGCCAAAAGAACATCATTCAAAATCCTCACAATTGGTTACTACTAGCCAAATTTACACAAGGATTCTATCAAATATACAAGGAGTTGTGATAGATTCCAAAGAATGGGTAAGCCAACAAGGAGTGATGGAATGCCATTACAACCATAGTTAACACTAGCTCCCTTTGACAAATGGGTTTAGACTTCATTGGACCAATTTCACCTACTTCTAACAACAAAGAGTACATTTTGATTTGCATTGATTATCTAACTAAGTCGGTGGAAGTGAAGGAATTACAGCTTGCCAGAGATGGAAATGTGGCTAAATTCTTGAATGGGGAAATTTTTACTAGGTATGGGGTCCCTGATGGCACCTTCAAAATTTTCAAATTTTGAGTGCCCATGATGAAAAAAGTTGATTTGCACACTCAGAAACGCACATGAAAAATCTACCCTAGTGACCTACTTTGGAGGGTCATAAATCAGAGTCAGGTAATTTTCATGTCAAATGCTTTGCTAGGAATACTCATGTGACATATGTGAACATGTATGTCAGATTTTAACCCCCTGTGATAAGTTTTGATAAGGTTTTTAAGTGCAAAGTTGGAAGGTTTTGGGGCTGTTTTGTTGTTTGTGGACTCTCAGTTCTGCGAAGTGGCCTCCTATTTGAGTTGATATTTTGCAACTAGATGATCATCATGAAAAAAAGGTTGATTACTTACATTACCCTAACATTCATATGTTCCCTGGTCCAGTTTCAAAGTCTCATGATTAGATTTGATATTTTTACTAGGTCAAAAGCAAATGCAGTTTGTTCACTTTTTACATCTGCATTTTCAGAATGCTTCAAGGTGGTTAACTTTGACCCTTAATATCTTGTGAAGAATGGTGATTGAAGGAAAACCATCTAGTGCACATGCTCAATGAACCTAAATGATTTAGTGTTTCCAGTGGTAGTTTCCGAGGAGATGATTTGATAATTTTTTAAGGAGGTGATTTGGTGTGCTCAAGTTGGTTTCTGATAGGTGCAAATTGTAGAAAATTTTGAGTGAGCCACATTGGCATTTAATATATTGCACCTCAAGATGAATTTCTCCAATCCATCTGTTGCACTTAATTTTTGGTTCAAATGGTAACATGTATGCTTAGTTTTGAGTCCTCGGGATGAGTTTTGATGGGTTAATTAATCTTTTTCTAACTGCAACATGGTCGTAATTGGTGTCCCAAAAAGTTTCAAATTTTCAAATTCTAAGGACAACCCATTTCTTATTTTGGTTTGAAATGTATATAGCTTCATCTTCATAAAAAACAGAGGTCATATGATATGTTATTTTAATGCATTTTGGGTGTGGTGAACACGTCTCGGGGGCCAATTTATAAAGGAGGTCTTAAAAATCTTTCAGCGATGTAATTTTTGAGGAAATAGGTTTTCTCTAAATAATTGATAATGTCCATATGAAAATTTTCACGACTCCAGGTGTCTTGGTTTGCCTGCAATAAATTTCTCCATTTGGCCTGCAGGTGTAATTAGAAGTCAATTTTTCTAATGTTTCAAATGTTAATATTTAAAATATTGTGACTATTTTAAATATTGTGCAAATGTAAAAAGAGCATTTAGGGAAAATATTAAGTGCATATTCAAATGTTTGTAAGGAAATGCAAGTTTAATTCTTGCTTTCTATTGGCCGAAGTCACGACAACACGACTTCATGGCAAAAAAACTCTCCATGTTGGTTGTTTTGGTTTGTTTTTCACATTTGAATTGGCAATCACAGTGTGGATTCAAGGTTTATTTTCCTCATCAAATTAGCAATGAAGCAATGCTCTGTGTTTCTTATCGTTCATCATGAATTTCAAGTTTTCTTTCCTCAGTGTATGAGCAATGGTGTGAAATCACCATTCCAGGGCAAATTTTGATGGTTTTTTTTGTTCTGCATCAAAGATTTGATGCCTCTTGATCTTCATGGCGGTTCCTCTAAGGCATTTTGGGTAGATTCAGGCATGTATTGTGCAAGGAGGAATGCTAATCACATTTTTTGCTTTCCAGCACATATTTGGGGGTGTTTTGAGTTCAAAAATATTGTTCTAGGTTTTAATTTCATCCCATGACCATTCCCAATGCTTGGGCAGGGATTTTAAGCATGTTTGTGGTGAATTTTGGTTGCTGAAAGCTGCAAAAATGCCCAACATTGCCAAAAAATGACCTACACATTTTTTCTTGCCATGGTTGAAAATAAGTGTTGCTAAGGTTCATGGTGAAGTTGCCTTGTTTCCATCACTAATAGATGTCATCTCCTCCATTTTGAATTAGCACTGGCGATACTAATTTCTTTGCATTGCATATCACTAATTATTATTTCATTTTCTCAATGTATTAGCGATGCATGAATGTATCCCGGTAAAATTTGTGAGGGATTTTGGTGGGCCCGTGGATTATAGTTATATGGTAATGTTTGATGAAAAATCAAACGGTGGAGAGATAAATAAAAAATATACATGGGAATGATGCCTTCACAGCCCGATAAAATAATTGAGGGTCCTCACATAGTAAAGATAAAAATGTAAATTGTTGAGGTTTTTCATATTGCCCATCGCTATTTGTGTCTCCATTTCCCAAATACATACGAGATGTGCGATGATGGAGTAAAGTGTGGGGCCCAAGATTTAATTTCAAGTATTATTGTTTGAGGGAATATTTTAACAATGAGTAAAGGAATGTGAAGGATTTTTTCACCATAAAGGTAAAAGACATTTGCTCTCTTTGTTGGAGGTAAAATACAAGGTGAAAAGTCTGATAGAAATAAATAAAAGCCTTCATAATATAAATCAAAAGTTTATTTATTGGAAAAACAAGATATAAAGGCCTAGGTAAATTATTTTATTGCCCGATAGAATAAAGTTTCCTCATCGCTGATAATTTTTTATTTCTCCTACCAAAAAATTAGAGATGTGTAATGGTGAGTGGTAAGTGCTTGCAACGTCTGAGTAAATGAGTTGGTGGGCCCGAAGATGGCTTTGTGGTATTATTTTAATGTGAAACTTTTGATGGAAAAATGGTTGTAGAAGTGAATTTAAATATTCACTATTCAAAAGCAAAATATTCTCTTTGTTGGAAATTAAAAGCATGTGCAAGGGTAATGCTTTTTACATAGCCTGATAAAGTGAATTAAAGTATTCACTATTTGAAACAAATAATTTCTAAGTGTAAAAGGCAAGGAAAGTTAAATGCAAAAGTAATATGCACAGATAGAAAATTTTATTTTGCAGAATGCCCTGTTGAGGGTTAATGAAAAGCCCGATAGTGTGAAAGTGTTTCACCATGAAAATAGAGGCTTAGAGCTACAAATAAAAGGGTAAATGAATAGATGCAAGGGTTTTTTTACAACAGATAGGGAGGAGGTGAAATATTTTGCAAGCAAAGACATTTTCAACTGTAGGGCATAATAATGATGGCTTTTCTTGGAAGGGAATATTTCTGTTACAAGGAAAACACAAGATGCATGAATCAAAGGGGAAGTCAAGCATGAAGCAAGAATAAAAGGGAAAATTGGGATTCTTCAAGCAGTGGAGGTAGTTATTGATCTATGGAGCTAAATGTTACCAGGTGTCTATAGTGGATCTCCATTTTCCTTAAGTGCATATTTTTTTGTTTCAGAAGGAGGTTGCTCATTCTTTTCTATCTCACGAGAAAGCATATTTTGTAATAGGGTCTAGAATGTATAGTGTTTTGGTTTTAGGTTTCTAAAATTTTTTGAGTCATGTAATGAAGAACTTATTCACAACAATATTATATTTGCATGTAAATGATCATATATTCTGAGTTAGTTGTCTCCATTGTACGCATTGCACATATTATGAATAAAAGGAATCAAGAGTTTTTGTTATTTGTGTTCTAGTTTTTCCATGAATGTTTGTTCTATGTTGTTACTTTCGTTCAAAGAATGAATTAAATTGTATGAACATAAATAGAGGTTTGTGCAATTGTATGCTTGGATTAATAAAGTATGACTAGTTTGGTTTCTAGTATCAATGGTGCAATGCATCATATGATAGGCATAATTATGACAGAGCGAATGCTATAATGAGTTTCAAACTTCATGGTTTAGGTGACTCCACCCTGGGATTAGGCACTATTTTTTCATGTTATACTTTCCTAAGATTGTTTATGAACATTTGTATTTTAAATCAAAAACTACTTATCAATCTTTGTATGTTTGTGTGTTGAGATTTAATGAATCATATCTCTCATGTTTAATTCAGACATTGTCATGAAGGTCGTCCAAACCTTTAGGGTATTGTGTTTTTTAAGCATTTGAAGGAGAAATATTTGTTCACTTTGTGTTTGATACTTTGACACACAAGTATTTGAAAGTACATTGTTGGGATGACCCTCCCAAGTCTCACAGAGCCCAAAGTGCAGGGGAGAAAGAGGTTTTATTTCAATCTCCCATTCATTGGCCAAATCTCTCCTTAAATCTAACCATAAGGCCTGACAACCCTTTAGGATTCAAGTTGATTGGAGATTTTGAGAACCAATAGTATCTAGGGAGATAGTGACTGATTAGGGTCCACAATTTACTTTAGAGCTCATTACCAAATTGGTTTCAGAATATGAAATTAGGCATAAAAAGTCAACACCTTATCACCCTCAAGTCAATGGCTAGGTGGAGGTTACCAATAGAGAAATTTAAAGTATTCTCACTAATACATTACAATTACATAGAAAATATTGGGTTGCTAGACTACCATAAGCAGTATGGGCATACAAAACAACATGGAAAACAATACCTAGTTTCACACCCTATGAGCTAGTATATGGAAAAACAACAGTCCTTCCAATAGCGTTTGAGTACAAGACATTAAGAACAATAGTTGAGTTGGAAATGGATCTCACAACAACTCAAAAAGAGAGGTTACACCACTTAATGCGCTGGATGAAATTAGGATGGAGGCAATCCATCACATTGAGATAGTACAAAACTAGAGGACAAAGTGGCATAACCAATATATCAAGACAAAGGAATTTGATGTAGGAGACTAGGTTTTATTGTATGATTCAAGATATAATGATTTTAAGGGAAAACTCCAATCCAGGTGGTTGGGACCTTATGAGATCAGCCAAGTCTTTCCTAATGGAGCAGTAAAGTTGTAGACTATAGATGCACTAAGGTTTTTCCTTCTAGTTAATAGACACAGGTTGAACCTTTACAAGAAATTGGTACAAAGAGATGATTTCATTCTTTCTCTCACTCAACAATATGGTCCTATAGATGATTCTAGTGCTTCATATACAAATACCATACCTAGAAATGATGACTCAACAACAACGTATATACCAAGTTCTTTAGGTGACTCAATGGTTGAGCTACACAACTCATCCCCTAAGATCACTCAAGTCTAATTTCTTATTTCGCCTCAAATGCACACACAACATAGTCACACTGAGGTACATACTTTTTTCTAGAGGGACATGTCTTATATATATATATATGACATGTCCCTCTAGAAAAAAGTATGTACCTCAGTGTGACTATATATATAAGACATGTCCCTCTAGAAAAAAGTATATACCTCAGTGTGACTATATATATATAACCATTCAGTAAGGTCCCTGTTGCAGTAGGGACTTGTAGTAGGGTAAGTGCACAAAGTTGAGTCCATGAAATGTGGAAGTTTTTGCCTTAGCCAAAAAAATGAAATCGGCATTGCAAAAATGGGATCCCAATTTTTAAAAATTGAGATCCCATTTAGCTTTGGGATCCCAAGCCTAAATGCAATATGGGATCCTGCTTTTTAAAAATTGGGATCTCGTTTGCTAAAGGGTCCCGAACTGATGGACAGGGAATGAGATCCCAATTAGTACGAAATGGGATCCTGATTTATAAAAATCAGGATCCCATTTTGTACAAATCGAGATCCCATTTTCTAATGGTATTTATTTTTTAAAAAACAAACAAACTACATTTTACTTGCACACAGGATCCCGAATTTGAGTGACAACGACCTCCACAAACAATCTCCAAGTACCCGTCCACCCCCATTTTTTTTGCATTTTTTCATTTTTTATTGAAATTGTCAATAGAATAACTATTTTTAGCATGTTTTTTTTAATTTATTTCACATTTTAAGCATTTTATTTCTTGTTATATTAGAAATGAGGAATTGTAGAAATAGATGAAAAAATGCAATGAAACCTGAACATTTCTCGATGGAAATGAAAAAATGAACCTTGAATTGTATTTTAGAAACATAATTTAGTTTTTGAAACCTAAATTGTTTGTTCAAACCAAAAAAAAATGTATTTGAAAACCCTAATTGAAACAAAACCAAAAATGCATTTCAAAACCCTAGAAATTGAAATGAAATAAAAAATGCATTTAGAAACCCTAATCAAGCTTTTGAAACCCTCAATTCAAATCAAACCAAAAAAAAGAATTTGAAAACCCTAGTTTGAAATGAAATGAAAAAATTGCATTTAAAACCCTAATTTCTTAGAAATTGAAACCCTAAATTGAAATCGAACAAATCATTTTGATTTTGAGAACCCTAATTTCGAGCTCAAGAAAATACATTTGCATTGCTTAAATGTTTTAAATTTCATTTGCATTGTATGGAGAAAACGATATGCTAAACTTTAGTTTCAATATTAAATTATAATTAGATTGGAAAACAATATGTTAAAGAATAGTTACAATTCATAAATTTTATCAATGTTTGCAAATTTAGTTAGCAAATTTGTAAATCCAATTGTCACTTAATTAGATAGTATTCAACATTCATTTCTATTTTATGTTTTTATCTCTCTTAGTCATAACTTGTTTCCATTTCTTGTTGTCGATTACTTGTTAATTAAGCTTCTAGTTTAGTTTAAAATCTCAATTTTTGCACTAGTTACTGTTACCCATTTTTTGCCTACGGGCTCAATCAGGCAGGGTAACTGTGCTTTCAGATGTTCTTGAAGACCAAATGGAGGAACACTTGCATCAGGATCACTTTTTTTAACTTGTTTGCTTCTTGTGCAGATGCAAGGGAGAATGACATTTTAAAATTTTGGCACATGGATTAAATATGGCTCCCAAGAGGGTTGAGCCCAACGTGTAGGTCTTCAACTTGGGGGTGGGTTTTCTTTTTTGTTTTGCCTTGTCTTTCCCTCTTTTATGTTTTGTTTTCTTCTCTCTTTCTTTGTTCTGCCGGGGGCAGAACCGGGTCAGGAACCAAACTTGGAAATTTTCAAAAAAGTTATGGTTCCTATTT
>VDFB02352926.1:0-19596 GCA_007258455.2 Sequoia sempervirens
CAGAGGCTTAATTCCACCTAAGCCCGCTGCTTGCATCACACTTGGTGCCCGTTTTGGGCATTGGTGGAGGCATTTCTATCGGGGACGCTCGCATGGTGCATAGACGTCCGTGCAACACACTTATGTCCCTGATAGATTCTCATGTCTGGAGCCTGTAGAGGTGCTACACTTCCCATTGGGGGTCGACTTGTAACACCCTCCTCGACCAACTGACCCGAATATGGTTGTTTCCTTCATCTCCTTCTTCTAATTCACCTCTTCTTGATCCATTTTGGACTCTCTAGCTATCTTTGAGCCATCTCTTAGCTCTCCAAACAATTTACACTTCATAGCAGTAACATCAAGACTCCACCACTTCAGTAGAGCAAGTGTGGAACAAAACACCATTGTAGCAAAGGCTTGAGTTCCTCTCATTTTCTCCCTCATTAGCCTTGAGTGCTCTTGGTGGAGGTTCCACCCAACAATTTCTCTCTCCCTCTTTTGTGCAGGTATTGAAGACACTCACGAGCTGGAAGCTTCATCACTTGCACGGTCGTAAGTATTTCCTTTCTGCTCCTTATCTTTTTCATCTCTACTTCTTTATTTTAGTTCTATCACTTTCTGTTATTTCCCTATATTCTGTAAGTTCTTAGTAATCAAATAGAAGCATTCACTTTGCTATTTTCTGAGAAATTCTCATTCTCTGGTCTGTACAATACGCCAACGCGCCTCTAGGACGCCAGCGTGTCGTGATGTCATCTAGTTTTTGCACTGTCATCCTTTGGCCGAGAGCTTGTCAGTTTGTCCAAAAAATCCTTGTGACCCACTCTTTCAGAATTTGAAACTTCTGCTGCCATTCTATTGAGGTAATATAGGGAAGTTCACCCCATGAGGCTCTCTGAGTGAAGAGAACTCGTGAGTAGTGAATCCTCCTATATTACATTTTGGTGAACCCGACGTGAAGAACAACGTTCTTTGAAAAACTAGGAATTTATTTACACCTACTTGGTGGGGCTTCTTCCCGCAACTTTTAGACTCTGGTGTCTCGTAATTTGAACCATTTACACTGCTGGAAAGATCTCCCCGAGAACTCTGTTTAGTCCCTAAAAAATACTATGCCCCTTGGTAGTCAAATTTTGGGACTCCACGCAGTTTTGACCAAATCATGAAGACCTCTGAAAATGTGAATTACTAGAACATAGAAAATACCAAAAAATTGTAATGAATTTAATATCTTCTTTTGTTAATTCAGCATCTAATTTTGTTCAAAATTTTAATGATATTCCATTTCATGCATTTGATGGTGACTTGGTCTTACCCATGTCACTTGGTGTCTTTGATCCTTTCCACAAAGTCCTCTCTTGTTCTATGGATATTCTTTGTTGCAAGAAGATGAAATCATTGATACTCTCTTTCACATACCTTACCTTTCTATTCATTCCAATGCACTCTCTTCTAGAGATGTTGCATTTGTGAATGATTAACTTCCCCTTCATTCAAATGCACTCTCTTCTAGAGATGATGCATTTGTGAATGATGAATCTACCTCTCATCCCAATGGAATCTCTTTTGGAGATGATGCATTTGTGAATGATGGATGTCATCTTTGTTCTAATGCACTTTCTTCTAGAAATGATGCATTAGTGAATGATGAACCTCCTTCCACATCTGATTCTCCCTAGATCGATGTTGATAATGTTTCTCCAAATAATTATTCCACATTCGATCCTATGTGGATCGATGTTGAGAATATGTATTCAAATAATTATTCTACTAGTTGTGATGATTCAGTAAATGTAGTTTGTGTCTCTGCTACCTCTCAAAGGCCGAAGAGACTGATCATTTATGTGACTCCAACTAGTCCTTCTTTTAAAATGATTTGTTCTATAGATGGTGTTCCATTTGATGGTGGTTCTCTAGATCTTTCTAAGGCTCCCTCTAATAGAGCGGTAGCCCATACTTATGAGAATAGGATGAATAAACAATCTAGCCTTCCTCAAGCACCTAAACCTATGACTAAAGCACCTAGTGGTTATGATCTTGTCAAGCAACCTTGGGTTACTCCGGATAAGGTCTCACTATGGGATTTTCTTCAGTCTACTCCTACCTCTCCTCAAAGGAATGCATGTCTTGGTGATGATTGGATTTCCTTAGACTTTATAGGTTCCTTTATCCAGGAATATAAAGTTGACTCAATCCACTTAGACCTTCTGATAACATCATCCACACCCGCTATCAAAGATGCTTACTCTTTTGTATTGCGGGGTAAGGTGAATTTAAATTGTAATGTTCTTGGTGTTGATCATCCTTTTGAGGAAGACAATCACACTTATGTTAAGGAGGTTGATGTTGGTAGTCCTTTTAGGAAAGATGATGGCGATCTCGTAAAGGAGTGTTATCCCCGTTGTTGGGACAATGCTCTTTATGAGGATCCTCCTTTTCAAAATCTACAAACACATTATGGCCCTAGCTTTAGGCTTCTCTCTAAATATGGCTATGAGTGTAATGGTTGTGGGTGTAACGAACAAGGCATTCAGGTCCCTATAGAATTCACACCCCGTAATCATAATTTGGGACTTGGTTGCTCGAAGGAAAAATCTAAACAAAAACCACGGTTGAATGGTAACATGAATTCCACTCAACCTTGTTCGCGTGGATTGATTTATCCTCCTTTGTCTTCTATCTTCGTGCCTTCTTCTTCTTCTTGTGAGCAGTAAAAATTTTCTCCACAAGAGAAAGGGTCACTTCCTGCTCCTCATTCTTTATCTAAGCAAAAGTGTATTTTGTTATAGCTTCTAAAAGATAGCTTAATCACTCTTCCTTCCCCTACACACAATAAAATTCATAAACATGATAAAGAAAAACATTATTTCTGTGCATACCATCGAGTGCTTGGCCATTCCACTAGTGAATGTAAGGCCTTGAAAGATAAAATACAACAATTGCATGATTCAGGTGCCATCAAACTCTCGTTTGATTGATGCACATGCCTTTTCTTTGCTTGACAAGTGATATCGAGGTTTACCTCTATCTTTTTCTAAGAATCTTGTATGGTTCTCCTCCCCTGTATGTTGGGGGTAGTGATAACATGTTCTAGGGATGTGTGTCCTTCTTAAGGACCCTTCTCTCTCTATATATCTTTCAACCGAAGCGTCCCTTGAGTGGACCCCTCTTCTTTTGAAGGGTTCTCAAGGGACCTCTTTTGAAAGCTTTTCTCTCAAATGAATTCTTCATGTCTAGCTTAGGAGCAGCCTGACTTGACCTATTCCATATCTTCGCATCTAGCTTGGAGGTAGCCTGACTAGACCTCACTTTTCAAATAGCATGTCCCTTGAGTGGACCCATCTTCTTTTGAAGGGTTCCTGAGGAACCCCTTTGAAAGCCTTTCAAACTGACAATGGTCAGCATGACTGTCTGCTTACTTGCTCTATAGAATCGAGAACCTATAGAGCTCCTTTACATACTTATTTTGGTGATAGGGGTTCTCCTCCTCGAGCCGGGTTTTCTTTTATCACCTCTTTTGTGGTGTGGGTTCTACTCCTAAGCGGGTTTTGCTTTCACCACACACTTTTTGGTGATATGGGTTCTCCTCCTTGAGTGGGTTTTCTTTTATCACCTCTTTTGTGGTGTGGGTTCTACTCCTGAGTGGGTTTTTCTTTCACCACGCACTTTTTGGTGATACAGGTTTTATCCTCGAGTGAGGTTTGCTTTTATCACCTCTTTTGTGATATGGATTCTCCTCCTCGAGCGAGGTCTTCTTTTATCACACACTTATTTTGTGGTGTGGGTTCTACTCCTTAGCGGGTTTTTCTTTCACCATGTGCTTTTATGACTTTTACTTGGTGATACGGGTTCTCCTCCTCGAGTGGGGTTTGATTTTATCACACTTATTTTGTGGTGCAAGTTCTACTCCTAAGCAGGTTTTGCTTTCACCATGTGCTTTGTTCATCTCTCTCTTATCTCTTGTATATACCGGATCGAAGATCTGCATCTTCTTCATCCTGAGTATATGCTCCATCTTCAACTTCATAGTCCTATGGAACTATGAAGTCTTCTTTTGACCTTGCACTCTCAGGTTCGCTAGATCACGGTCTGCTTCCTTGACGGTTCAGGTATACACTTCTAACCCTACTCTTTCTTGATCTACTTTACTATGCACTCACAGTGTTCATGCTCCCTAAAGTGGGGGAAAAATGTATAAGAGCGAATTTTCACCCCATGTGAAAAATACCCATTTTTTCCTTTATCCACTTTTAGGAAAAAACTCGTCTTGCAGGCTTAATTCTAATTTTAAGCCCATTGGTTTTGCATCACAATTTGGTTCCTTTGTTTTGAGCCGCTGGAGGCATTTCTTTTTGGGACTCGTGATGTGGTGCGTGAGGATGTCCACGCTGCATCGCTTTACATCCCTAAAATATTCCTTGCATGTTCCTGAGTCTCCAGAAAGTACCATATCCCATCAGCTCAACCTCGGTAAATGCCATCCCTGACCCACCCACCCCTAACAAGTAATCTCTTCCCCTTCTTCACCCACTCCCTCTCTTTGATCCATTCATTTCCACTCCTCTACTTCCCTTCTGAAATTCTCTCTTTAGTTTCAAATTATTCTTTACTTCGCATGTTAAATAACATCACCTCACTCACCACTTTGCGGGAATTAAAATACCATTGCTATAAACAGGTTTGAGTTCTCTCATTACCTTTCTCCCGCGCATTTTCGCTTCCCTTGAGCAATTTTAATGTGAGGCAGGTGATTTCACCTCTCCTTCTATTATTTGCTGGTGGCATAATACATTGTTTTGCAGCTTTAATTGTGCCGCATTTCTATTTCTTTTATTTTTCGACGATCGAAAGACCGAGAATACCTTTACTGGTCTCCGACCGAGGTTGGCCCCTATATAGCCACCCAACCATTTCTCTCTGCCTCTATGTGCACGTATTGAAGACACTCACAAGTTGGAAGCTTCATCACTCACACAGTCGTAAGTATTTCCTTTCTTCTCCTTATCTTTGTCATCTCTACTTCTTTATTTCAGTTCTATCACTTTCTGTTATTTCCCTATATTCTGTAAGTTCTTCGCAATTGGATAGAAGCATTCACTTTGCTATTTTCTGAGACATTCTCATTCTCTGGTCCATACAAGACACCAATGCGCCTCTGGGATGCCAGTGCACCATGTTGTTGTCTATTTTTTGCGCTGTCATCCTTTGGCCGAGAGCTTGTCAGTTTGTCCAGAAAATCCCTGTGACCTACTCTTTTAGAATCTAAAACTTTCATCGTTGTTCCATTGAGGTAATATAGGTAAGTTCACCCCGTGAGGCTCTCTGAGTGAAGAGAACTCATGAGTAGTGAATCCCCCTATATTACACCAACTTTTTCAAAATTCAATGAAATTTCCCCACATTGCATAACATATCATTTCATGAAGTTCCATCTTTTCCAAGCATTCAAATTCAACCATTTTCACATAATACTTTCAAATTTTCTTATATTTCAATAATGTAAAAACTAGAAAATTGCCCAATTCCACCATGGAAATTCATCCAAATTTCAAAATTTGAAATTCAATCATTTTTGTATATAATACTTTCAGATTTTCTTATATTTCAATAATGTCCATAGTAGGTTAAAAAATCTATCTTATTAATATTAACCTCTACAATCCTCAACTAATGGTAACTTTAATTTAGATCAATTTTGGAAAATACTTCAGTACCCCAACTCTAATCAAACAATCATCAATCCTAGGAAATGGGTAATATTTTTTTATTATTTCCTTCTTCAACTACATATAATCCACACAAAGATGGAGACACTCATCCTTATTGAATAATATGATCTGTGTGCCCCATGGTGAGATACTAAGATGAATATGGCCCTACTCCAATAATTACTCAAACTATATCTCGAGCTAACTAAGCACATGTATAGTCATCCTATAAGTATCTTGAGAAACAGGCTAAGATCTTGGTACTAGATCAATATGGAAATATAGTTCATGTTGTGGAGGCATTCCTTGAAGCTCAAAAGTAAATACATCAAAAAATCCATAAGGATAGGATAATCATCAATAGACATCTTTGTTGGATCTCAGTTGTGTTTATGGTTTGTCCTTGATGACAAAATCTCTTTCAGTTGGTTCTCTTTGGTGATCAGTCTCTGTTTGGATCCTTATGATTTATTATGACACTTCTTTGATGTCTCTGGCCACATGTGTGAAAAGATGTCTCAGCTTGGTTTCCCTACCGATGCCCTTTTACATATCATGTGCATTGGTTGTTTCTTATCTCGGCTTACACATATCAGCATGAGTATGGAAGGGTCTCCCCGATCCACTTTGAAATGTCTGTGTTGCTTATTGACAAGACATTTTTGATGTCGTGTAGATTGAATTTAACATACAGGCTGCTTTCGGTGTGACATTCTCGTTGTCTTGGCGACAGTGGAAAGGTCTATCGACATGAGTTGTGTTCACCGCTGGGAGGTCTTACCGAATGAGTCGGGTCTCATCGACTAACTCATAAGGTGGTTCATCGGCGTAAGAAATCCCTATCGGCATGTTGTTTCATCGAGCATTTTGTGTCTTGGCAACCGACACAAGAAAGATTATTTCAGCAAGACTTGTCTTTTGTTTCGGCGACTAAAAGTGATCTCTATCGGCATATGTTATTCTGTCAGTATGTGGTCTCAGCGATATTGGTATGTCACATCGATCGGAGATTAAATGGAAACTCATCGACAAGAGCTTAAGGCTTCGGCGTGAGGTTATAACAAATATGCAATGTCACATCGCTCGTGGTGGATGGATGACGCGTTGTTTCTGGTTTCTGGTGGAGTGTAATAGAGAACTCCTTGGTCTTTGTTGACTAAGTCCCATGAAGTGCTGCCTCGCGAGATTGCCATTGTCTCGCCGACTGGATAATGATTTTCTCGGTGATAAAGTATTCTCCTCGGTGCCCCTCGGCGTCAGGTCATAAACGACTCAAGAATTGAAAAGTATTTTCGGTGAGACTCTTTCATCGATGTGAGGTCTTGGAAAGGATGGTGTGTCTTGTCGACAAAGTCAAATGAATGACTTTTGGTATAACAAAGTTGATCTATATGATGTCTCTCTGATATCAAAAGCTATAGCGATAGCGAATGATGGTTTCATTTCGGTGAGAACCTTTTTGTCTCATCGACCAGAAGGATGTTATGAGCTCTCGGCGTGACATTATGTATTCATTATGACTTCTCCCAACTCTGATGGGTTATGGTGAAAGTGATAACTAAAAGGAATGATCAACGTTTTAATTGCCTTTGGCAGAACTATCTAGATGTCTCAGCGAATGGTTAACAAAGTCTCAAACTCTGTGGCCATCATGGAAATTTCTAAATATAGTTGCAGGCTGACATCATTGATTGCATCGAATCTCAGAACCATTACATGGCACTATATTCATTGAGTTTCCTCTTTGAGCAGTTGCATTTTTGAAATAATGGATGATTTGCAGCTCTCTGGATAAGCATTACTCTTGATTTTTGAAATAATGGATGATTTGAGAATCTTGTGAAAAATTATTTTTGAAGATTTCTTCATAACAGACATACTTGAAATGTAAATAAATACCAGTGTTGAAAACTGTAAAAACTCTTTGATTGTAATTCGGGAATATTGTTCTTTGGCTGTATCAAAAATGTATTAGGTAGATGAGGAAAACAGAGAGTTATGAGCTTGACTGAAAATAGAGAGATCCTCTGAGATATTTTTTGTTCAAATGCATAATTTGAGGGGTTGGTACTCCTTGAGATAGATATCTCTAAATGAGGGGTTGGTGCTCCTTGAGTACGTGCTCAAAAATCAGCCTATAAGACATTGTGAACTTTTGTTTAAAAGATTAAGCCTGGGAGGCATTTCGGGAGTGGTTTTTATACCCCAGGAGGGTTTTCCACTCAGTAAAATCTTGTATCTCCTTGTTCTTCTAAGTTCGCTCTGCTTTACTATGTTGTTATTTCAGTTCATTGTTTGGTTATTACTTTTCTCAATTCTGTTTATGAATGATTACATTCAACTCATGAATGCATTGATCAGAGTATATTGAGATCCTCAAATCTGAGCTATGGCATTTGAATTTTGTGAAAATTGGTCAAATCATACATTAATCGATTCACCCTCTTAGTGTCATTTTAACCTAATAATTGGTAATGCAGCATAGGGTCCTCCTCGATGGGTTTTAATCAATTCTTGGATTGATCTGGTCTGAGTTTGTTTTGCATGACACATTCTCAAGATGGTGCCTCTCAGACCGAGTTCAAGTATTTGATGGAACTCGACAGGTTCGAGAATCGTAATTGTGCTTTTCTTGTTTCGATGTTGATGCTCTGAGCATTTAAATGATTACAATGTACCAGAATCTATTCCCACTAATGTTGCTGAAAAAAAGAGGTATGAAACAAATTCCAGAGTTAAGCATGCCATCTTGTGTGGGTTAACTAAAGATGTGTTCATTAAATTCATGCATTGCAAATATGCTCATGGAATCTAGGAAAAACTTGAAACTATATATCAAGGGAATGAGAAAGTCAAACTGTCAAAAATCATTGCACTCAAACATTAGTTTGAGGAGTTGAAAATGAAGGATGATGAAAAAGTGGCTGAATATTTCCTAAGAGTTGATGAAGTTGTCAATTCAATGAAAGGTCTAGGTCAAGAGGTTAATGAATTTGATGTGGTCACAAAGGTTGTTAGAACCTTACCATCCAAATTTGAATCTAAGGTTTCAGCCCTAGAAGAAAAGAAACACTTTGATAAGCTTACCTTAGACAAGCTCATGCATAAGGAATACTTCATCACTTCTATGAAATGAGAACTAGCAAAAAAATCACCATGAAAAGAAACCGGCCTCTTTTAACACTAAAAAGAAAGAAAAAGTTGAGGTCAGTGAATCAGAGTTGTCTGATTCTAAAGAATCCTATTTTGTTAGAAGATTTAAAAAGGGATTAGGAAAATATAAGGGAAAACTTCCCTTTAAATGTTTTAACTATGGCAAAATAGGTCACTTTGCTGCAAAGTGTCCCTATGATGATCAAATCTGTGACAACGAGACAAATGAAAAATAGCCTATGAAGAAGCCCTTCAAACCTAATCGAAACTTCTATTTCAAAAAGAAGAAAAGTCTATTTAGTAAGGATGAATCTGATATTGAATCTAAAGATTCATCAGTTGAAGAAGATGAAACCTTGTTCATGGCTGAAATTACTTAGCAAAATGATACAAACACTACACATTGGAAGAAGGTGAAGTAGATCTTTGAAAGGAGCTTTGAAACGTGCCTACAAGAGATTAGAAACTTCAAAAAGTTCTTACTCAAGAACATAAAACCGTGATCAAGAAATGGTCTCTCCAAAACTCAAATTTCTTGAAGAAGCTAAAGAGCTGAAGATCACCGAGAGACCTGTGGTGTCGCGAAAGATCAAGAAATTCAAAAACTCCACCGTAAGAAGGACCGGTCTTTAGAAGGAAATTGAAAAATATGAAAGCACTCTAAAACTGAATGAGATGCTCAGCAAGCAAAAGATGTACAAAGATAAAACTGGTGTTGGTTACGAAAAGGGTGAATGCTCAATTGACCATGCAAAACAAAACCCCTCTTCTGAAGCTAAAGGTTTAGGTTCAAATCACTCAGAGTTTGGTAAGGATCATGTTCAGTCTTTAAGAGGTAATAGATCTTCATTCAGAGTCAATCCTTTCTTCTATGGTTATTATTTTTTCTGCAACAAATTTGGGCATAAGGTGAGCACTTGCAGGCTTATGAATTCTAGAATACCCAGGTTTGGTCTTAGGCAACACTATGGTTTGTTAGACAACCGAAGGTTTTAAAATGCAATGCTTTGGGACATTCTCAAAACAAAGCTGCGTAACTGATCCGCAACTAAACAACAGTAAAAATTAAAAGGTTTGGAAACCTAAGACCTGCCAACAACATTGAGCAAACTATGTTGGTTCAAAACAACTTTTCATTCTAAGAAAAGGACTTATGGGTCCCGGATGCTGGATGTTCTAAATCCATATGACTCAAGCATAAGGATAAGTTTATAAATCTTGAAGATTATGTAGGTGGATATGTTAAGTTTGGTGATAACTCCGGTATTCAAATTAAAGGTAGAGGTTCACTCTTCTAAAATGAAGGCACTCTATCTATAAATGTGTACCTTATGTGGAAGGTCTCAAGCACAATCTTTCCAAGTGTTATTCAAATCATGGATAGTGGTTATCATGTTCTTTCTTAATTCTGTGTGGATGGTGATTAAAAACAAGCTTAGGAAAGGCTATCATACTGGAAGGAGTACGAAATGTGTACAATCTCTCGGCTACCATCAAGCAATGAAAATAATCACAGCATGCTTTAATGGGCCAAATTGAAGAAAGTTGGTTATGGCATAAAATATTAGGACACATAAACTTTGAAAATCTAGTTAGAATCAGTAAGAATCAAAATGTTAGAGGTTTACCAATCCTTAACAAGCTAGAAAATTTTTTGTGCAAAGAATGTCTAAGTGGTAAACAAACAAAACAGCTTCAAAACAAAAGAACATTCTTCTTCAAAACCTTTACAACTTGTGCACACTGATTTATGTGGACCAACCAAAACAAGGTCTATTAATGGTGAAAGGTACTTTATGCTATTTGTGGATGATTATACTATAATGGTTTGGGTCACATTTCTTAAGCACAAATCAGAAGCATTTGAAAGGTTTAAAATCTTTCGTAAATTGGTTGAGAAGGAATCTGATTTGAAACTTAAATGTCTGCGATCTGACAAAGGAGGTGAGTTCACCTCTCAAGAGTTTATTGATTACTGTGAACAACATGGCATTAAAAGACAATATGCTGCAACAAAAACACCTCAACAAAATGAGGTAGTTGAACGTAAGAATAGAACTGTAAAAGAAATGGCTAGAACCATGCTAGATGAAGCTAAGTTGTCTGATATGTATTGGAAAGAAGTTGTTCATACAACTGTGATAAGCATTTTGAATAGAGTGCAGCTTAGGGTGAAATCTAAACAAACTCCTTATGAACTTTGGTATGGAAAAACTGCTTCTGTCAAATACTTTAAATTTTTTGGAAGTAAGTGTTTTATCAAGAAATATGATGATAACCTTGGGAGCTTTCAATCAAAGAGTGATGAGGGTATCTTTTTGGGATACTCAACTCACAGGAAAGCTTATAAATGCCTTAACAAAAGGCTTAATACGATTGTTGAAGTTGTTAATGTAAAATTTTATGAAAGACCACATTTGTATGTTGAATCTTTGCAGGATAATGAGGAAGAAGAACTTGAACTAGAAATAATTTTAGGAGCTAAAATAACAAAGCCTAATATTGATTCAACAAGCCCTAAAAATGAAACAACAAGTCCTGAAAAGGTTGCATCAAAAGCTCTAGCTAAATATCACCCCAAAGATCAGATTATTGGGGATAAAAATGCAGGAGTTCAAACTAGAAGAAAGGCTATAGAATCTGATGAAAAGGCACAAATAGCTTTCTGTCTAGTTACTCACTTTGAGCCTAAAAATTTTAATGAAGCTCTCACAGACTCATGTTGGCTTAATGCTGTGCAAGAAGAAATTGATCATATTGAGAAAAATCAGACTTGGGAGTTAGTCCCAAGACCAGATGACAAGAATGTCATTGGAGGCAAATGGATATGGCCAGAAAACAAGCTTGATGAAAATGGTAATGTTAGCAAGATTTTTCTCGCAAAGGCTATGCTCACCAAGAAGTATATTGATTTTTGGTGGAACCTTTGCACCCGCTGCTAGATTAGAATCTATCGTAATATTCTTGGCTTATTTTATTTATAAAGACTTTACTGTTTATCAAATGGATGTCAAAACTTCTTTTTTAAATGGCTATTTAGATGAAGAGGTCTATGTTGAACAGCCTGAAGGATTTATGTGCAAAGATAACCCTAATCATGTTTATAGATTGAAAAAGGCCCTCTATGGCTTAAAAAAAGCACCTAGAGCTTGGTACTCTAGGCTGGACAGTCATTTGCTTTCAAATGGTTTTGTTAGAGGAGGTGTAGATAGCAATCTTTATGTTAAAACTGAAGGTTCTGATATTCTAGTTGTTGAAATATACGTTGATGACACTATCTTTGGCTGCAACAATGTTACATTGAGTAAAAAATTCTCTCAGCTAATGGAATCTGAATTTGAAATGTCATTATTAAGAGAATTAAATTTCTTCTTGCATCTTCAAATCTCTCAACGTGAAAATGGAATATTTCTTTATCAAACCAAGTATGCTAGAGAGATGCTTAAGAAATTTCAGATGGATGAATGCCATCCAGTTAGCACTCCAATGATTACTAGATGCAAACTTACTAAGGTTGATGATTCCCCTTATACAAATCAAACTGAATATAGATCAATGATTGGAAGTCTGTTATATTTAACTGCATCTAGACCTGACATTATGCGGTGCAGCCGGTAATCATGCACGGTTTCGTGCATCACCTAAAGAATCCTAAAGTCAACGCTAAGCTAAAAAGGATTTTTAAATACATTAAGGGAACTCTTGATTATGGTCTTTGGTATCCTAGAAGCAATGATTTCTCTTTGATTTCTTATACTAATGCTGACTGGGCTAGTTGTTTAGATGATAGGAAAAGCACCAGTGGTGTTGCATTCTTTCTTGGTGATCATTTAGTGGCTTGGCACAGCAAGAAACAAGAGTTTGTTTCTCTTTCCACTACTGAAGAAAAATACATTGCTGCCACTTCATGTTGTACTCAAGTTCTTTGGATGAGTCAAACTTTATTTGATATGGGTATTGAAGTTCCTAAACTTGTTTCTATTCTTTGTGATAACACAAGTGCGATAAATATCTCAAAAAATCATGTTATGCACTCTCGAACTAAACATATTGCTATCAAGTTTCATTTTATGTGAGAAAAGGTTCTGGCTGATGAAGTATGTTTACATTTTGTTGGATCACAAGACTAGGTGGCTGATATTTTTACTAAGCCCTTAGCAAAAGCGTTATTTGAAAGGCTGAGACTTCGATTGGGAGTTATCTCTCAATCGTTACTACTCTAATTCACCAAGCTTCAGCTTAGGGGGAGCATGTTCTATGTTTTGTTTCACTTACAACTCTCCTACTATCTTGGTTGTTGCACTCATGCTCTATTTGCAGCCAGTTCTTATGGTATTTGGTTGGCTTCTTAGTTGTGTTTCCTGGCATTGCACATTGTTCTCTTCTATCCTTTGTTGTTGAGGCAAAAAGGGGGCGAATCATTTGTGTTTTCCCATCAAGGACAAAGGGGGAATTTGTTGGTTCTCAGTTGTGATCTGTTTGGTTTGTCCTTGATGTCAAAATTCTTGTTGGAAGTATCTTTTCGGCATAACATACTGTTGTCTCACCGATGTTGAGGAAAGAAAGGAACATATAGCCAGAAGAAGTTTGGTCTTCGGCATGTTGTTTCATCGAGCGCTTTGTGTCTTACCAACCGACACAAGAAAGAACATATCATCATGACATTGATCATGGTCTTGGCGACAGTGGAAAGGGCATATCGGAAAAGGAATTCATCTTCGGTGTAATGTTTCATCGAATACGTCATGTCTTACCTACCCGCGTTTGGATAGGAATATCGGCATGAGTTTGACCATTGGGCTGAGGTCTTAGCGATTTCAATAGGTCTCACTGACTAATACATGAGGTGGTTTTTCGGTGTAAGTAATCCTTCATCGGCATGTGTCTTGGTGAGTTTGAATTGTTACATCGACCGACAACTAAGAGAGAACCCTTCGGTATGACTCATGTGCAACGATGAAAGGTCTTGGCGAGTGTGAATTGTCTTACCAACTGGCGATAGAGGAGGCTTATCGGTGAGAGTTATAGCTTTGATGAAATCTCATGGCGATCTCGTGGTCTCTTACCGACTTGGCACAAAAGGCTTATCGATAAGAGTTAGCGATATCGGTATGAGGTCTCGGCGAGTGACCTCGGTCTTGTCGATGGAAAACAAAAGGCTCCTTGTCGGCATAAAAAAGATTTGTCTCAGCGATTCAGAGTGGATGAGGTTTTTTCGGTATGTCTCAAGCATTCTACGAGAGATCTCCCCGATGTCCGTTTGTTATAGTGACCCTCATAAGATAGAAGGGCACATCAGAGAGAGAATCATTATGTTACAGCGACTTTCAAGGGATAAAGTCTTTCGGTGAAACTTAATGAATTCTATGAAACGTCTTCCTAACAGTAGAATGTCACAGCGACACATAAGAGATAAAAGGACTCTCGGTATAATGAAGTATCATCTCTATGAGGTCTCCCCGAGAATGATAAGTCACGGCGACATATTTGATAACACAAGGCTCTCAGCATAACATAATGTATTCGTTATGTCTTCTCCCCGACTCTGATGGGTTATGGCGAAAGCGATATCTAAAGGGAATGACTGGCGATTTAATTGCCTTCGACAGGACTATCTGGATGTCTCAGAAAATGATTAATAGACTCATACAATGTGGCCGGCATGGTGAATTTCTAAAGATAGTTGCAGGTCGACATCATTGGTTGGCATCAAATCTCAGAACGGTTACATAATAGAATATTCATTGAGTTTCTTTTTGAGCTGTTGCATTTTTTAAATAATGGATGATTTGCAGCTCTCTGGATAAGCATTACTCTTGATTTTTATCATCATCGACAGACTGTCATTATTCAGCCTCATATTCAAAAATCAGCAAGAGAATTTGAGAATCTTGTGAAAAACGCTTTTTGAAGATTTCTTCATAACAGACATACTTGAAATGTAAATAAATACCAGTGTTGAAAACTGTAAAAGCTCTCTGATTGTAATTCGGGAATATTGTTCTTTGGCTGTATCAAAAATGTATTAGGTAGATGAGGAAAACAAAGAGTTATGAGCTTGACTGAAAACAGAGAGATCCTCTGAGATATTTTTTGTTCAGATGCATAATTTGAGGGGTTGGTACTCCTTGAGATAGATATCTCTAAATGAGGGGTTGGTGCTCCTTGAGTGGGTGCTAAAAAATCAGCCTATAAGGCATTGTGAACTTTTCTTTAAAGATTAAACTGGAAGGCATTTAGGTGGTTTATACCCGAGGAGGTTTTCCCTTTCGATAAAATCTTGAGTCTCCTTGTTCTTTTGAGTTCTCTCTGATTTACTGTGTTGTTGTTATTTCAGTTCACTATTTGGTTATTACTTTTCTCAATTATGTTTATGAATGATTACATTCAACTCATGAATGCATTAATCAAAGTATATTGAGATCAAATATGAGCTATGGTTTTTGAATTTGTGAAAATTGGTCCAAATCTCATTCAAAACATTGGTTCACCCCCCCCTCTCGGTGTCATTTAACTCCAACAATTGGTATCGAGTGTGAGGTCCTCATTGGTTTAATCCTGCTTAGTTGATCTTGGTCTTGGAGTTTGTTTTTAGTAGCACATTCTCCAGATGGTGCCTCATCTAGAGCTCCGTTATTTGATGGAACTGATTATGTGTTTTGGAGAATCAGAATGGAAGCTTTTCTTATTTCTTTTGATGTTGATGTTTGGAGCATTGTTTTAAATGATTACAATGTACCAGAATCTATTCCCACTGATGTTGCTGAAAAAAAGAGGTATGAAACAAATGCCAGAGCTAAGCATGCCATCTTGTGTGGGTTAACTAAAGATGTGTTCATTAAAGTCATGCATTGCAAATATGCTCATGGAATCTGGGAAAAACTTGAAACTATATATCAAGGGAATGAGAAAGTCAAACTGTCAAAAATCATTACACTCAAACATTAGTTTGAGGATTTGAAAATGAAGGATGATGAAAAAGTGGTTGAATATTTCCTAAGAGCTAATGAAGTTGTCAATTCAATGAAAGGTCTAGGTCAAGAGGTTAATGAATTTGATGTGGTCACAAAGGTTGTTAGAACCTTACCATCCAAATTTGAATCTAAGGTTTCAGCCCTAGAAGAAACACTTTGATAAGCTTACCTTAGGCGGCCTACAGGAATACTACATATATGGAAATGAGAACCCATAAAATAATTCAACAAGAAAAGCATTGAAGAAAAAGAGTTGAAGTTAGTGAATCAGAGTTGTCTGATTCTAAAGAATCCCATTTTGTTAGAATATTTAAAAAGGGATCAGGAAAATATAAGGGAAAAATTCCCTTTAAATGTTTTAATTGTGGCAAAATAGGTCACTTTGCTGCAAAGTGTCCCTATGATGATCAAATCTGTGACAATGAGACAACAGAAAAATAGCCTATGAAGAAGGCCTTCAAACCTAATCGAAACTTCTATTTCAAAAAGAAGAAAAGTCTATTTAGTAAGGATGAATCTGATATTGAGTTTGAAGATTCATCATTTGAAGAAGATGAAACTTTGTTCATGGCTGAAATTACTCAACAAAATGATACAAACACCATTGACATTGAAGAAGGTGAAGTAGATCTTGAAAGTGAGTTGAAATGTGCTTTACAAGAGATCAGAAAACTCAAAAAACAAGTTCTTGCTCAAGAACATAAACCAGATCAAGAAATGGTCTCTCTGAAAACTCAACTTGAAGAAGCTAAAAGAGTTGAAGACTGTCTTCGAGAGACTGTAAGCTGCAAAGATCAAGAAATTCAAAAACTGGAACAAGAAGTAGTCTGTCTTAGGAAGGAAATTGAAAAATATGAAAGCACTCTAAAACTGAATGAGATGCTCAACAAGTAGAAGATGTACAAAGATAAAACTGGTGTTGGTTACGAAAAGGGTGAATGCTCAATTGACCATGCAAAACAAAACCCCTCTTCTGAAGTCAAAGGTTCAGGTTCAAATCACTCAAAATTTGGTAAGGATCATGTTCAGTCTTTAAGAGGTAATAGATCTTCATACAAAGTCAATCCTTTCTTCTATGGTTATTGTTTTTTCTGCAACAAATTTGGGCATAAGGTGAGCACTTGCAGGCTTATGAATTCTAGAATACCCAAGTTTGGTCTTAGGCAACACTATGGTTTTGTTAGACAAATCAGATGTTTTAAATGCAATGCTTTGGGACATTCTGTCAAATAGTGCAGAACTTATCTGCAATCTAAATAGCAGAAAATTAAAAAGGTTTGGAAACCTAAGACTGTCAACAACACTAAGCAAACTATGTTGGTTCAAACAGCTTTTCATTCCAAGAAAAAGGACTTATGGGTCTTGGACAGTGGATGTTCTAACCATATGACTGGCGACAAGGATAAGTTTATAAATCTTGAAGATTATGTAGGTGGTTATGTTAAGTTTGGTGATAACTCTAGTATTCAAATTAAAGGTAGAGGTTCACTTCTTCTGAATGAAGACACTCCTATCTATAATGTGTACTATGTGGAAGGTCTCAAACACAATCTTCTAAGTGTTAGTCAAATCTGTGATAGTGGTTATCATGTTCTTTTCACTTCACAGGGATGTGAGATTAAAAACAAGCTAGGAAAGGCTATTGCAGCTGGAAGGAGGACAAAAGGAAACATGTACAAGCTTCTTGACACATCAAGCAATGACAATAATCAAGGTATGTGTTTAATGAGCCAAATTGAAGAAAGTTGGTTATGGCATAAAAGATTAGGACACATAAACTTTGAAAATCTGGTTAGAATAAGTAAGAATCAGAATGTTAGAGTTTTACCAATCCTTAACAAGCCAGAAAATTTTGTGTGCAAAGAATGTCTAAGTGGTAAACAAACTAAAATCAGCTTCAAAACAAAAGAACATTCTTCTTCAAAACCTTTACAACTTGTGCATACTGATTTATGTGAACCAACTAGAACAAGGTCTATTAATGGTGAAAGGTACTTTATGCTATTTGTGGATGATTATACTAGAATGGTTTGGGTCACATTTCTTAAGCACAAATCAGAAGCTTTTGAAAGGTTTAAAATCTTTCGTAAATTGGTTGAGAAGGAATTTGATTTGAAACTTAAATGTTTGGGATCTAACAAAGGAGGTGAGTTCGCCTCTCAAGAGTTTATTGATTACTGTGAATAGCATGGCATTAAAAGACAGTATGTTACAACAAAAACACCTCAACAAAATGGGGTAGTTGAACGTAAGAATAGAACTGTAAAAGAAATGGCTAGAACCATGCTAGATGAAGCTAAGTTGTCTGAAATGTATTGGAAAGAAGTTGTTAATACAGCTGTATACATTTTGAATAGAGTGTAGCTTAGGGTGAAATCTAAACACACTCCTTATGAACTTTGGTATGGAAAAACTGCTTTTGTCAAACACTTCAAAATTTTTGGAAGTAAGTGTTTTATCAAGAAAGATGATGAAAGTAATAGCAGAGCTTTGATGAAAGTGAGTAGGGGTATCTTTTTGGGATACTCAACTCATAGAAAATCTTAGAATTCATAACAAAGGCTTAATAAGATTATTGGGGTTGTTAATGTAAACTTTGTTGAGGAATACATTTGTATATTGAATGCTACGAGGGATAATGAGGAAGAAAAACTTGAACTAGAAATAAGTTCAGAAGGAGCTGAAACAACAAAGCGTAATACTGATTCATCAAGCCCTAGAAATGAAACAGCAAGTCTTGAAAAGGTTGCATCAAAAGCTCTAGCTAAATATCACCCCAAAGATCAGATTATTGGGGATAAAAATGTAGGAGTTCAAACTAGAAGAAAGGCTGCAGAATCTGATGAAAAGGCACAAATTGCTTTCTATCTAGTTACTCAGTTTGAGCCTAAAATTTTTAATGAAGCTCTCACAGACTCATGTTGGCTTAATGCTATGTAGGAAGAAATTGATCAGATTGAGAAAAAATAGACTTGGGAGTTAGTCCCAAGACTAGATGACAAGAATGTCATTGGAGGCAAATGGATTATCTGAGAAACAAGCGATGAAAATGCTAATGTTATTCAGCAAAGCACAAGAAGGTGTGGTTTGGTGAAATTACTTTTCACCCATTCTTGGAATTAGAATCTATGAGAATATTCTTGGCTTATTATGTTTTATAAAGACTTTCTTGTTTATCAAATGGATGTCAAAACTGCTTTTTTAAATGGCTATTTAGACGAAGAGGTCTATGTTGAACAGCCTGAAGGATTTATTTGCAAAGATAAGCCTGATCATGTTTACAGATTGAAAAAGGCCCTCTATGGCTTAAAACAAGCACCTAGAGCTTGGTACTCTAGGTTGGACAGTCATTTGCTTTCAAATGGTTTTGTTAGAGGAGGTGTAGATAGCAATCTTTATGTTAAAACTGAAGGTTCTGATATTCTAGTTGTTGAAATATACATTGATGACACTATCTTTGGCTGCAACAATGTTACATTGAGTAAAAAATTCTCTCAACTAATGGAATCTGAATTTGAAATGTCATTATTAGGAGAATTAAATTTCTTCTTGGGTCTTCAAATCTCTCAACGTGAAAATGGAATATTTCTTTATCAAACCAAGTGTGCTAGAGAGATGCTTAAGAAATTTCAGATGGATGAATGCCATCCAGTTAGCACTCCAATGATTACTGGATGCAAACTTACTAAGGTTGATGATTCCCTTGATACAAATCAAACTAAATATAGATCAATGATTGGCAGACTGTTATATTTAACTGCATCTAGACTTGACATTAT
>VDFB02352927.1:0-23165 GCA_007258455.2 Sequoia sempervirens
ATTATTTTTTCCAAGAAAAGAAATGAATCAATTACACACTTAGGTACTTTCTTGGATAAATCAATTATTTCTTTGAAGATGGTTATTTTTTTTGTGGTTGGCCATTAAAGAATTTTTGTTTTATATGTAGAGTTATAAATTCTATATTTAGACTCTCTTTTATCTAAAAGTATGCTAAAGTATTTGTTGGTTTTCTTTGGTTGCTAGTTGTTGTGCCCTTTCACAACATGCCCCATTTTGCTTTTGGAAAAATGAGAAACCCTTCTTTTTGCTTAGGTTTAGCTTACCTTGTAGTGTTGAAAATTTACTAAAAACCCATGATTTTAAAATCGGTCCTTTGTTTGGCTTAAATTTCATTATAGATGGAAGGTTTATTAGAAAATAACCCAAGTTTCCTTTTGAAGTTTGTCAAAATTCCTCAAAATGCGCAAGTTATTTTCTTGCAGATTTTAACTGCTCAATTGATGTAATTTCTAGATGCTGTTGAAATTCCTGTAAAAGTGCAAATGCAATTGAAATTCTTGCAAAAGTATAGATACAGTTGAAATTCTTGCAAAAGTGCAGATGCCTAATTTTTTTAGATGTAGTTGAAATTACTACAAAAGTGCAGACGTAGTTGAAATTCTCACAAAAGTGAAAATGTAGTTGAAATTCCTGCAAAAGTGCAGATGTTAAAATTTCCACAAAAATATTAATTGTTGAACACAATGATGTGTTGAGAGGAGGGGTGAATCAATATATATTAAAACAATTATTCCATTTGAAGATTAACAACACATCACAAAAATTGAAAAGAAGAGAAGAGAACACATGCATCACATAGAGACACCAAATTTTTCATGTAGAAAACCCAATGAGGGAAAAACCACAGAGAGGGTTAACTCACAATATACATAGCTCACTACTAACAAGAATTACAATGTTTAAGGTTCATTGCTTGTGGAATTGTAGACTAAGGTATACAACCTTAGATAAAGATACAAAGTTCATGATGAGACTCACTATCTCAGTGCAGGACACATGAAGAATATAATGAGAAAAATGATTATGAACTGCTTTGAGAAAGCATCTAACATATGTTGAATCTGCAGTCACTATTTCACACAATTTTACCTTCACATTAATTTTGAACACTTCATCTCTTTCATTCTGCTTTGTCTCTCTTTGCTATCATTACCTTCAAAAAAGAATTTTATCTTCTATATATCCTTCTCAGTAACACAAAACACAAATTAAGTCGGCTCCAAGATGACCGTTGGATGAAACAATTGATATTGTATGGGTTGGCTCCAAAACACATCCAAAATCAAAGAGATTTAGTTCCAGATTATCATATGCCATGTTAGGGCCCAAATGAATCACAAAACATTCTTCAAGATAAGATTAATTGATCAAGATCAATTACTGATGACAGAGACAAGTTTGTCGACCCAAATAATCAAAACTGCCATTTGTTCGCCTTTGTACTCTCAAAGAGAGACCAAAACTATCATGAAAACCAAGAATCAATCCTTACAACTCATGCACAATATATCCTCAAACTTCTCCTAAAGAAACTGATCATCATATGCTAGTGTAGAAGGAGAAACCCACTGAATTTATAGGAACAAAGCAACTCGTATAGATTGTAGCTAACTGTCATCCAAAAACTGAACTTGTGGAC
Organism: Sequoia sempervirens; assembly: GCA_007258455.2. Lineage (NCBI taxonomy): Eukaryota > Viridiplantae > Streptophyta > Pinopsida > Cupressales > Cupressaceae > Sequoia > Sequoia sempervirens. Next base: position 1,664 of record VDFB02352927.1, read on the forward strand.
CACCACATTACTTGATACTTCTAAGTAGTATGATTTTATCATTACATAACATATTTAAAATACTACAGGATCATCCCTTCACTTCTGAAGGAATGTAGAGAATTCCAATAAGCCTTCATCAGTGCAGTACTCTGCCATAGCACAAATTGGAACACTGTTACATGTAACTTTCATTGTAGAAGGTGTGATGACTTGATTTATTGGATATAGAGCCTTTATAACTTGACCAACATATCATATGAACCATAAGACATTTCACATCAAAAAGATGCGGACCAAAAAATCATGACTTTGCTTTAGAGTCTCCATTGTGAATGCCTTAGTTTAATTTTTTCACCTTGTCTCTATGTGTGGTACACCAAATTGAGATGGTATCAAAGTAGACATGCTAGAAATATACTAGAACAAGTGTACCCACCTACACATCACACATAGATAATCATTTTAGCCTTATTCATCCTTATACTACCCTACTGATTTGTACCAACTGATATAATATCATAATGACTATCTCTGAAGTATGTACATACTTTAGTATTACATCTGACATCAATGATATCCCATATTGGGTTGACATCAATGAAAAAACCTATTGCTAACAATTTCCCCCTTTTTCATTGATGGCAACTCACACATGCTTCTCTCCCCCTTTGACATCAAGGGAAAAGGGCATAATATTTTCTATTTACAACTTCCCAAAATTGTATGTACTCCTCCTTATATAAATTCTAAAAACCAATAATCCCCTGAAATGGAGATGCCTCAAAAATTGTTGCTATGTACAAAACAAAAACAAAAACCAAAAAGATACTACAGTACTCAAAGTTAAAATTATCTTATTTATCCTTTTGTAACCTCTTTGGAAGGTAGAATGTTCTTGTGAATTTCCCCAAGTTTCTCTAGAATTGCAACCCAATTTTATTTTGTTGAGACAAGAATATGATTCTGGCATTCAAAATTTATGCACAAATCCTCACCTTCATCTATACTGCATAGAACCTTTATCTCCAGAATAGTCTTTTCTGCTTCCATAAGCTCCCGAATAGTGAATCCAGTCTCAAGTTGACTACTTCCCTCAACTAACCAAACTGGTTCATTATTTAATTTATTTGATCTTGAAGTGGAGACATCTATACATGAATATTTTCTATTTTATCTCTAGTTTCCATCCATCTTTGTCTTTTGATACATCATATATTCTAGCTATTTAAGAAATCTATGACTCAATAGAGTCAATCTGATCCTTGATACTTTTGGTGGAAGTAGGACATTCTAAGAAAAAATGATAAAGAGCAGTGGCTTCATCAATACATTTCTTAAACATCTCTATGTTCTCTTTCAGCTTATTGTGTGCATTAGCACACTGATTAGATGCTTCGGTTAAATTTTTATTAGACATATTTCTCATAACCTCTTTCTCTGCCTTCTATTTAATGTGTGAGGAGTGATCCTTAAAAGAGTCTATTAGCAACTTTAGCTTTTGCTTCAGAGGAAAAGATGAATCTATGTTTACCTCTAGTAAACCTTTGTGAATCAACTTAATAGCATCATCTATAATTTCACTTTTCTTCAAATGTTCTTGTAATATTTCCTTTCTTGCGGGGGTATGTAAAATATCACCAAGTTATAATTTATGAAGAGGATACATATTAGATAGATCTACTTGAATTTCATGAGTGGGGATATGCAGAAGTTGAGGACTTATCACTAGTTAGAATTGCATTTGAAAAGATAATAGGTCTTTGAGTGAATTTGAAGATGAGGAACTTTGACCTTTACCCACAAAAGAATCTTTCTTCTCCATAAACTTCTCTTTTGTATCCTAAACAATCTTAGGATTATCTTCATTACTTTTTGAATTCTCTAGAGGGGAAGCATTGTGTTCCAGAGGAGGAGCACTGACTTCACCTTGAATTTCAGTGCCTTGTGTACTTGTAATCACCAGAGGAGTAGTCTCTTCATTTTTCTTTTCATCACCAATAGTCATGATACCTTAAAAAGATGACAGATCAATGTCCTGAGTAGACACATTATGAATGTCCTGTAGGATTGTGTCATTCGAAGAAACATGATCCATACCCATCTTCATCTCCTTAAGGATCTTGGTTGTCTTTTCTTTAGAACCTTTTTTTTCTTCCTTTTCTATCTCCATTCTAGAGATAATTTTCAATTAAGTACACTTGAGGTGTCTTCTTCTTCATGTTGTCTGAAGGGGCCTTGCATATCTTTCTGACTAGATATATCTTCTATATTTGTATTTTTCGATGGATCTTGTGATACACCATCAACATTACCTTGCATCTCATCAATGATTTTCTTTGTAGTGACTTTAGTTTCATATTGAATTTTCCCTTGTACATCCTCATCTAGGGTCATTAGAAGATCTATTCTTATCTTAGTAAAAATCTCTTTTGCTTGTCTTTTAACAATATTTTGTTTTTCTTCCTAGGAGACTAAGATCATAGACTTATCAATTTCTTGTTGTTTTATTTCTTCATCGTCCTTGATGGCTTCATCTCTTCTCTATCTTAGTGCCTTAGCAAGGCTATCCAGATCTTTTTTGACAATGTCACTAATGGAAATGTTTTGCATGAGCATATATTCAATGACAACTTACTCAATTTTTTTCTTGTCTCTTGAAGGAACCTCTAGATGAAGCTCAAATTATACTTTCCAAAAGATAGTGTTCAACTATTCCATTCAAGATGGCCTCAAAATCAAGAGGATCATGTTAGGGATTGCTTAATAATCTCTTTTGCAATCTTCTTCCCCTTCTTATGTATAGTAGTAACTTATTCTTCAATTTCTTCAACATCATCAGACTCTTCCTCATTTGTTTTCTCTCTTATTTCCTTTCTTTTAGGCCTGGTGAGTCCAACTTTGGAAACCCTTTTCTTAGGAGAGGTTTGAGATGCAACTTTTCTTTTATTGCTAGTTGATTGAGTGGATTCAAAAGGAAATAGAGAAAATGTAACAACAAGAGAGGTTATATTTTATCTCCTTGGACTAGGACTAGCTTTTGGAAGAGTGGATTTTACTTTTGAAGCCTCCAAAAGAACACCAGATGTACCTTTTGGAGAGGTACCCAATATCGTAAAGCTCTTCTTTACTTTTAACTTATGAGTAATGCAGGGCGCCCATTTCCTTCAATACTTTTTCAACTTTCTTTTCACTAGTTTCTTATCTCTTTTTGGTAAATCTCATCCACAATCTCTCTATATGTACCAAATATTTTTATTTTAGGATCCTTAGGTTTTGACAAAAGAATATCTATGTAACTTTGCACAAATTCACTCTCAACCTCATATGGTAGCTCAAATATCCATACAATTTTAGGTTCTACTGCTTCCATAAAACAATGATCCTTGTTTACCATAAAAGCTATCTCATTTTCATACTTCCATACCAAACTAAATGGTATCCTATATCTCCCCTACAACTATGCGTGCAAAGTTTTAAAGAAACCCCAGTACATGTTAGTATATGATTGTTCATCTAGAAAACCATCCATATGCTTCTTGATTTGTGTAGGTACCAGAGTGAATTTATCCCAAATTTTACCTTTGAAGCCAGGTAATTCATTTAGGAAGAAAAAGTAAGACATATGATCAAAGAACCAAAATTGAAGTTGTACTTGGTCTCCTTTGTTCTTTCCAGGTTTTTCATTATATTTTCTCTCAATAACCCACACAGGTCAACATTGGCATTTTCTTTCACCATTTGAGCGGTGTGAATAATTATGGTGGTAGAAGACCCTTCCCTTTTTGTGAAATATATTTTGTATGTAATACCCATTGCAACATACCAGACACCATGATCTATTATATCTTTTACTGTTAGGGTTCTCTTATCAAACTTTGCACCATTGAGTTCCATAATGGTTTCATTCTTTACAAATTTCAACACTGGGTTGGTCTAGAGGAGCAAAGACCAGTAATTTCCCTAATAGCATCCTTGGTGATCGAGTAGGGTTTATCTAACCAAATGAAATTATCATGAATATGGCTCAAGACAATTCTTACCCATTCCTCACTTTTATAAAAGTTTGGAAAGTATTTCTAGATGTCCAACCCTTTTGCAACAATGTTCTCATACTATGAATTGTATTACCCATTCTCATTTAGTATCTCATGCTGGACCCTTTCAAACAAAGAGGTATATTTAATTTCATTTAACTGGGCATCGATATAAATTGTTATGTCCTCATAGTACACAATACCCATTGGAATATTTGAAAATTCCCCATCTTTCTCTACCTCCATTGATTTGAATAGAAATTTATTGTATTTGGGTCTTGGCCTCTCAATAACATCAATCATAGTTGGTGTAGCCATGATATCACTTTCTGATACTAGGGTTCTATATAAGAAAAACTAGAAAATTCCTGAAAAACCGTCGTTAGGGTTTTATCACAACACATAGAGAGTCTTATTCTTTTCTTCCTTAGCACTTACATACACTTGATACTTGCAAATGGGATTAGTTTAGTTCAATTTAGGAACTAAATATGTTTTTCACCAACCTTAGTTATTATGTAATTGAACCAAATATTTTTGTGTATGGGGGTCTCTCTTACACTTCCAGGGTTTTGAACCTAATAGGAGAGAGGTAAAAATATCTTAATGGATCACTTAATAAAAAACCCTTGAGATTCCAATGCAAATAAGATTGAAATATGTCAAAGGGGATTGTCCTAAAGGCTGAAAACTGATAAAAGAGATTGACTACCAAATATAAACCTAGAAAATGCAAGATGTTTGAAAACATAATGTGATATGCATACAAACCTAGAAATGTAAGTAAACTGTAACAAAAACTTATGAAATTGAAAGTGTGCACTTGGAGACTAGAAAGAGATTTAAAGGAGCTCTGGAATCCTAAAGAATTCATTATTGATGCCAACTGGGACTCATACGCCAAGCTAGGTGACTTAGTCCTGCTTCGGGAAGACTGTGCCAAAACAGGTTTCAAACAAATGGGTACTTAGATATGAAAAATTCCTATTTAAGCTTGGGAAGTGGGACTCATTCACCCCTAATGGTGAATCATTCCACTTCCAAATTTTTGGAAATTCAAAAGTAGAATATGTAGCTCTCAGTCTACTGCTCCTGGTTCAGATCCGAGTTTGAAACTGTCAAATTCAACCTATAGGTGTTCTCCAAGCTTCTCTTAGGGTTTTGACGCTTTGCATCATCCCCAAAAGGAAAACAAAAGAAAAATGAAAAATAAAAGGAGAAAAAGAAGGAAAAGCTTTTGGGTCAACATGAAGGAGACATGAATGTCTCAATGCTTTGCATCATCCCCAAAAGGAAAACACAAGAAAAAAAGAAAAAGAAAAGTGAAAAAGGTAAAAGAAAAGTAAAAGGGCCTTTTGGGTCAACATGAAAGAGACATGAATGTCTCAATGCCTTGCGTCAACCCAAAAGGAAGAAAAAAAAGTGAAATATAAAAAGAAAAAGAGATGCATGACATAAAGAAGAATGAAGGTACAAATAGAGGAATGCCACAAAGAGAGAGAAAATAAAACAAAACATCAAGAGGGATTAGATTATGCACATGCAATCACACAAAAGAAAAAGAAAAAGAAAATGCAAAAGACTAGTAAGGAAAATGCAAGTCAATCGTCGAGCAATTCATTTGCCTCCCAATCATGTTCATTGGGTTCCGAAGGCGAATGACTAGCTAAAGGGACAAGAGAAAGCGTTGAACTAGGAGAAGTACCGAGTTCATCCCTTTGTATAAGAGATGTGTCAATAAGCTCATGGAAGAGGAAAATAATGTGTTCAATTCACTATGCACCTCTTTGTCAATTTTAGTTGTTTCCTCATTATCATCCAAGTAATCAAAATAGGAGGACAAATGATAATATCCGATGAAGAGTACAAATCTTGTTGTGATTGTTGTATTGGATCACTTTGTGGTAGGTGGGGAGGAGGATTATCATGCATTTCTTTGGTCAAGTTCGGATTTTGATTTTCGTTGTTAGGTTCATGTAACTTACGAGCAAGTGCATGAAGTCTACGTCTACACTCTTGAGCACCTCTGTTTCTTTTAGTTTTATTTTGAAGTTGTGTTTGTGTAAGAGTGGGTTGATCAACCATACATTGCTTTTCTTCCCTAAGGGGAGGAACATAAGGAACTATAGGAGGTTGGTCATCCACTTTCTATTTTGCTTTGCAAACTTGTTTTATTTGAGGAGGCATGACGTGGTTGTTGTCATTGTCTCTTGGTCTTTTGGACGATGTAGGTGATGTTTCTGGTGTTGGTTGATCTTGGTTGTTTGGTTCTTGTTCAGGTTGAAGCATGGTTTCATCTATGATGGGAGTTTCAAAGGTAGACATGGACGTGTTTCAGAGAGACAACTATACTATTTTATTTGCTTTGAAGTTTTTGTAAGCTATAAAAAAGAAGTCTTTTTGTGGCATTATAGGTTCCACGGGCTCGGGCCAAAAGGCTTCTAAGGAAAATTTTCCTTTGGAAGACAAGGGGTTAAAGCTGCTATGGTGGACAGTGAATATTTCATTGTCAAAACTTTAAGCATTTTTGTACAACTGAAGGGACAATTTTCATTGAGCGAAGCCATGGATGGCATAGCCTCAAATGAAATTGGTCTGACTGCGGGATGATGGAGAATGTGACATCTAATGTTTTTGGTCCTATTTGCAATGGAAGGGTTATCGATCCTATCGTAGGGTAGCAAAACCATTATGCGTCTTGATCCATGCTTTCGGTTTATCATAGTCATCTTGATAAAGTTCATACAATACTAAGAATTCCTCGGTGATCACGTTCTCTCCATAGGTGGGATCTATTAGTATCCTATTAGTGGGCTTGTCATAGATACGATCGGCTATGTGGAGAGGACCATCGGGTAGATATTTAATTATATCCTTAGAGGAGAAAGCAATATCAAGAGAGATCTTAGGTTGGCCCTTATAAGGGATAATGTCTATCGCACCTACCATTTCATCCATAGGATTAACATTGATACCATTTGAGATAGGATCATGATGTTCATCATCTGTATCAACATTCATCACATCATTCTTTGTAGTTTCACTAGCTTTGAAAAATGAAAATTAAACATCTGCAACAGATAAACATTCAGAATCAATGAGGTCTTGCACAAGGTGTTTAAGATGCTTACAATGTTCTGTGTCATGTCCATTTTGTCGATGATAATGGCAATAAACATTTGATTTAAAGCTCAGGGGTAAAGGCTTAGTAGGGTCAGGTGTTTTGATGGGAGGAAAGGTAATCATTTGCTATTGTAAAAGCTGGGACATTGTATTATGAAGGGTGTCAGGTAAGGGTGTGAATTGTCTTTTCAGATCTCCATAACTAAAGGGCGCTGTGGTTTTAACAGTTGCTATTTGGTTGTTGACATTTTGAGCTATGTGTTGAGGGGGGTTGAATTGCAAAAACCCTTTGTTTTTTTTTCTAAAAGTTTGGGAATTTTTGGTGTGTGGGATCAAATCTCTCAAAGTGGACCTTGTTGTTATGTGGTATCACAACACGCCCCAAGACTGAAAAGACTTGGGGAACCAAGTGAAAAAGATGTGTAACTCTTATGGAAGGAGCTAGCAAATTGGAAAATCGCCGAAAGTGAGAAAATATTTGATAATAAAAGTACTTTGTATTGTAAGTGTTTCGTGCACTAGATACTAGGTACCAGAAACATGGAAAAGGCGAAAGGTAATGTAAAATTCAAGTAGAAGACTCTGGTCCACTATGAAGTGTTCCGATATAAAGGAGTTTGGTATAGTGGAGTTTTGGTATAATCGAGGTCTGGGAAAGTAAGTGGGTAAAGCTGAATACCAGGTATTGGGTACCAGGTTGTAATATGGAGTGAAAATGCTAAAATTTTAAAATTTTCTAATGATCCCAGTGATTCGGTATATGTATGAGGATTCATGATATGCTTTTTAGAAGGAATGTTAATTATGAGATTTTTGTACTAACATTTGAATAATGGTTTTATTTACATGAGATGTTATAAATGTTTTTTTAAGGGATTTAATGTGTGGAATTTGTGATTGTAGGAGATATTGATTGTGATGCAAAACTCGAGTATGGATGGTTAGGAAAACTTGAATCATAGATGGAATAATTTTCAGTCCGATTCGATCACTCTGGGAGGTGATAATGTAGATGGCTTTGAGTCCACCAAAATGTTGGGGATCTCAGTATTTCACATGTAGTGGGAACAAATGCCAATTTTTGGGAGAGCCCATTCCCGAGAGTGATAGAATCAGAACTAAGCAATGTGTGGGGGTGAAAATTATACCTTTTCATTCTGAATGTATGGGAAACCCCTACACATTATCATGATTCGAAGTATCATCCTGGTGAAGATTCAAGATCAACACCCGAAGAGATTCAATGTGTGATTGGAGTTGAATTCCATTGACTTCAATTGCAATTCTCTTATTGGTAACTACATTCCATGTGCCTTGATGAGATTGGTCCCTTGGATTTCCTCTCATGTAGTTGTCTTATCTTGTCTGAGCCTTGTGTTGTATAAAGGCTAGAGGATGCTTTATTTTTATTTTAAGTTCAGAATTTGTGGATGTCGGAGGAGCATAAACTTCTTTTAAGTTTTGTTCCTTTTTCCTATTTTCTGAACCATTTCGGCGTAAAAATTTGTATGCACATAGACATTAATTAATATAAGAGCTTGTTAGATAGCTACCAATCTTAGTATCTTTTGTAGCTGGTTTTGTTAGTTCAGCTAAACAAGACTATATGCTGCGTCGTTTAAGGGTGCATACAAAACCTACTTGGTGTCTAGAAATGAAACCCCTCTCTTTAAAATCTTACACCATTTTATATGTAGCTGCGAAGCAATCTGGTGAAGTATAAAGCAGTTTTCTCTATTTTAATTAATTCTTTGGGGCATCCATGGAGAATAATCGAGAGAAACTTTTAATTTTTAGTATTTTTTTATACTTTTTTTTTAGAATAGATGTTTAAATATTTGAAAAAATGTTCCAGATTTGAATGAATGGAAGGAATTGTATTGAAAATATTTTGTTTTCCATAAGATTGTTGAATACTTAATGCTAAATCTACTTAAATGATATCAAAGAATTTGTAATATTCATGAAATGTTATGGAAAATATTTTTTTTTCATGATGTTTGAACTCATTGTTTCAATCTGGAATGCATATCTAAAATATTCAAAGAACAACCATAGTCCCTTTGAGATTAACAACAATATCACATCAGTACTCGAGAGTGACCCTAGTGCAACTGTGACCTGGTTATCAGAGACTTGGGATTGAACGAAAGCCAATATTTTCCCTGTAAATTCAAAATTCCCCTTTAGGTTGTCTTTTTTCCATATCTTTCAAGAAGGATAGGCTCTTTACGGTCTTGTCTGTGAAGAATTTATTCGCCCTGTTTGATGCGAGTGAAATCGTCGTCAACACTTGTATCTCAACTACTAACCAAATTTTGATAATCACAAAGGGCAGTACACAAGTGCATGAAGGAGGGGAATTTCATCATGGTGAGCTTGTCCTGAATCTTTCTTTGTAGGTTTTCTATGAACCTATTTTGAAGGTGTGGGTCGGGGACCTTGACATCAATTTGGGAATAAAGTGATTGATAGCGTGAGATAAAATCAATTATCTTTTCTTCCTCGTTCTGCTTGCATCTCATCAAATCATCCAAGGATTTCTTTGGAGCCACATGCACTTGGAAATGGCTTACAAATGCATCAACAAGTTCATTAAATGAATGAATTGAATTATTTGGTAAAGATGAGAACCATTCCAAGGCTATGTATTTTAAAGAACTAGGAAAGAGTTTTTCCAATTTATCATCAAGGAAAAAGTCACTACATAAAGAGGTATAGGCATTGACATGGTTAGAAGGATCTCCCTTCCCTTCATATTTCTCAAATCTAGGTACCTCTACACCTTGTGGAATTGGTGTTCACAATATCTTGAAGGACAATGGGCTGCTTTTAACATAATATGTGGGTGGCTGGCCATTATGATTTTGGTTTATGGTGGAGATTTGTTTCTGCATGGATGAAACAATTTGGAAAATTTGTGTTATGAGAGGATCAGCAAAAGTGGTATGAGGTGGAAATGAAAGTGGGGGTGGGGTATATGTGCTAGGAGAACAAGTGAATGGAATGCTTATAGGTGGTAATGTGGTAGAAGATAGAACATGTGATGCCATATAGGAACTAGGGATGCTAGCAGGAATACCCAGGTAAGGAATTACATTACTAACTTGTTGCATTGTTGTTGTGATTTGAGGACTATCATTGAGGGAGGAGGAATTTGAGTTCCTCCTTGGTTTGCAACATTGTTTGTTGGGATAAGAGCACTAGATGTTGAAGGAAGATGTTTCCAAAGATTTGAACTATGTTTTTCACAAGGTCAAGACCTTCATCACTTTCAAGTACATAGTGAATGTTTTCTATAGTAGGAATTACAGTAGAGGAAATTTTTTCAAGGCTGACTTGGTGTTGTAGGTGGACTAAGTCCTCATGAATTTGAATGATTTTCTCTTGCGGTATATCATCAATCCTTGTCTCAACATGCATACTATTTGAAGGCAAAGAGTTATTAAAGGTATTATCCATGCCTAGTGTACTAGTGTCAATACTAGGAATGGAAGCTCTAGATAACCCAAGATCTACAATGAGTGTGTTATCGCGAGATGCCATGAGTCTCAAACTTCTTCTCACTAAGATATTAGCAATAGGACACCAAACACTCATGCAAAGGCTACTAAATGCGGGGTGAATGCAAAGGCAATGTAAACTAAGAGTAATGAAATGCTTATAACTAAAATTTTGGAAAGTAAAACAAAAATGCATAAACAAAAAATAGAGACTCATGAAATAAAGATTAAATTCCAGAAAATGCAGTGAAAAATATGCAACTGGTCTGATTCACCCAAGGTGACGAATGAGTCTAGGGAGTATTTTTTTGAAAATTTTTAGAATTTTTGAATTGATTTTTATGCTTTTTATATTTTATGATGCAAATATGATATGAAAATGTAGAATTCTACTATTTTTTTAATGAAATTAAGTGAAATAATGCAAGCTAAATGAGCTTTTCACTAATGCAATTTTTAAAACCCTAGAATGCAAATTAAACAATGCAAGATATTCCTAGGATGCAAATGCACTCTAAATCAGAAATATGATGCTCTAAATGAAAGTTCACCAAAATGAACCAAAGATTTTTGTGTATGGGGGTCTCTCTTACACTGCTAGGGTTTTGAACCTAAAAGGAGAGAGGTACAAAAACATTAATGGCTCACTCAAGAAAAAACCCTCGATATTCCAATGCAAATAAGATTGAAATCTATCAAAGGGGATTGTCCTAAAGGCTGAAAAATGATAAAAGACATTGACTACCAAATGTAAACCTAGAAAATGTAAGATGTTTGAAAACATAATGTGATATGCATAAAGACCTAGAAATGTAAGTAAACTGTAACAAAAACTTATGGAATTGAAAGTGTGCACCTGGAGATTGAAAAGAGATGGAAAGGAGCTCTGGAATCTTGAAGAATTCACTATTGATGCCAATTGGGACTCATACACCAAGTTGGGCGACTTAGTCCTACTTCGAGAAGACTGTGTCGGAACAGGTTTAAAAAAAATGGGTACTCAGATCTGCAAAATTCTTGTTTAAGCCTCGGTAATGGGACTCATTCACCACTAATGGTGAATCAGTCCACTTTCAGATTTCTAGAAATTCAAAAGTGGAATCTGTAGCTCTCGGTCTACACTTCTACTACTAGTTCGAATCCGGGTTTGAAACTGTCAAATTCGACTTGTAGGTGTTCTCCAGGCTTCTCTTAGGGTTTTGACAACTTTGAATGACTTTAAAAACTTTATGGAAACTTTTCCAATCATGCTCTTTGACAAATATGCAACCTAAACCTGCAAATCACATGCAAAGAGAGGGAAAAATTGTTGTAGGGTTAGTGAATAGGGGTTTGCCTTGGTCAAACCCCGAATTGGTAATTAAACCCTAGAAATGAAAATGAAATATGGAAAGAGAATGATGAATGGACAAAAGCAATGCTACAACTCACCAAACCTTTGAAGTAGAATTTTGCAGACATGCAAGTGATAGCTCCAATGGATGTAGACTTGAAAATGCTTGAAATACTTAGAATGCTTGAGTGATTGATTAGTTAATTTGTTGGGTGGGAAATGAGTAGAAAAACCTTGTATTTATACTTGATTATACAATAATTCCCAAAAATACAACATCACAGGCCGACCCTAGATCTTAGAAAATAAAAACCCACCAGAAATTTGAATTAATTTTGAATTTTGTGCCAAAGGGGACTCATTCACCCCTAATGGTGAATGGGTCCCACCTAAGGCATTTAAAGTGGGTTTCAAAATTTATATATTTTAAATGATGTTTATCGGGATTATTTTCAAAAATACACTTAAGTGAGGCCTATAGATGTAAAATGGGGCCAATTAAAGAATAAGAAAGGTCTAAATATTAATGACAAGCCTAGAAAAGTGTGAAAGTTTGTTACAACACTTTATAAAACTTTGAAATAAGGCTTGGTAAATGATAAAAAAAAGGTTATTTAGGTGATATATATTAATAAGATCCTAGAAAAGTGTGAAAGTGTGTTACAACACTTTTGCAAGGCATCATAAAATTCTTATTAGTTCACAAGGGCCAAAGACCTAATGTGAATGTGTTAACCACATTACAATGTTAAATCAAGGAAAAACTAAGCCAACATCCACAAGAAAGACCCAAATGAGAGTGAAAATGTCCAAAGATCCATTTTTCTACGCTACAGTAATAAATGCACTTATTTGATTTTGACACTTAGCAACTTTTTATGGTCTGAGATATTATAAAGATTAAAGATCCTTCATGACACTTCCGTAGAAGGTGCGATTTCTCTAGAGGCATGACCAATCGATTTCATATTGCTAATTATCATTATGTTGAAGATTTCAACATCTCATACGTTTTAGGGGTTTGACAGAATCTATAATTGCAAGATCCCTTGAATCAATACTCTTTTTCCTTAGTTATTGGAGGTCTCATCTGCACCATGCTAAGGTACATAATCATTCTTCATTTCATTTTATTCCTTCTTCTGCCAAAATTTTCTCATCTCCTTCTTTTGTTGACAAATGATAGGCTTCTTTTGGGGAGCAAAATATCTTACATTCTTTCCCTTGCAAAATCTAGCAATGTCTTGGTTTATTGCAATTGTAGTAGATGGTATTAGCTTGTAGAGAAAAATTTCTTCTTCTCACATTAGATCTAAAATTGGTATCCTTATGAAAAAACTTGTTGCATGTGTAGTAGTAGCCATAAAAGGATTGAGAGGTCATAACATTGTTCCTTATCACTTCTACATTCATTAGCCTTGTGGCCAAATTTGTTGCGAGCATAACATTGACCATGAAATGATTGAGTTTTCATAGAATTGTACCTTGAAGGAGTTCTAACTTTTTTTTTTTGCATTCAATTTCCTTATGACCAAACTTATTACAAGCATAGCAGTTACAATTGAACCTAGTAGGAGTAGTTTGTTTGGGAGTAGGCTTTCTGTAGTTCTTCTTGCTTCAGACAAGAATGAATCCACCTTCTTTCTTGCTATGATGATTTACCATTGCATCTCTGGAGGATGTTTCCTAAGGAATTTCTATGTACTCTTTCTCCTTCCTTGTTTTAGACTATCCTTCTGCTTTGAAGTTATCATATAGATTTATAGATGCATTGATCAAGGGACTTTTCCCTTTTTCAAAACCTAGTCTAGATTTCTCTTTTCAGGGCTTTTGAGAGTTACTTAACTCATCAAGAATTTCAGAGCCTCGTATCAATCTTAGACCTTTGTCAATTTTTTCTTTAGCTTTTTCAAGTTCTTTTATCAGAGATACAATTTATTCCTCAAGATTTAAGCATTTAGCAGTCTTTTCATTGAGCTTGATATTTAGGAAATCCTCAATCCTCTTGCCTTCTACAACTTTGAATTTTATATTTGAGATCATGTATTTAGCTTCTTGGCTTTTATTTCACATCCATTACATCCTTCTATTTGAGATTTCAATTTTCTAATTTCTTCTTTTGATTCTTTAGCTTCTGCCTTCAATTTATCTACTATCTCTTTTGATTTTTCCAACACGCACTCATATTTGAAATTTTGCAACCTTGATTCATCTAGATCTTCAAGAGAAGATTGCATTTCTCCTTCAAAATATACTTCACAATCTTCTGGATTGATATACCAACCTTTAGGTTCCAACATATCATTGATCTTTGCAACAGATCCCTTGTGTTCAAGAGTAGGATCAACCTTAGCTGTTAGGCTTCTCAAGGCACTTGGCTCTGATACCAATTGTTGAACACAATGATGTGCTAAGAGGGGGAGTAAATCATCATATATTAAAACTTAATTATTTGATTTGTAGATTAACAACACATCACAATAACTGAAAAGAACAGAAGAGGAAACGTGCATCACAAAGAGACACCGAGATTTTTTACGTGGAAAACCCAATGAGGGAAAAACCACTGTGAGGATTAACTCAAAATATACGTATCTCACTATTGATAAGAATTACAATGTTTAAGGTTCATTTCCTATGGAATTGTAGACTAAGGTATACAACATTAGAGAAAGATACGAGACCTAATGAGATTCACTGTCTCAGAGAAGGATACATAAAGAATATAACGAGAAAATTGATTATGAATTGCTTTGAGAAAGCATCTAACATATGCTAAAGATGTAGTCACTATTTCACACAATTTCCCCTTCACACTGATTTCAGTCACTTTATCTCTTTCATTCTGCTATGTCTCTCTTTGCTATCAATCATCACCTTCATATTTTTTTATCTTCTATATATATCCTCCTCAATAATACAAAACACTAATTAAGTTGGCTCAAAGATGACCGTAGGATGGAAAAATTGATATTGTATGGTTTGGCTCCAAATACATCACAACATATTCTTCAAGATAAGATTAATTGATCAGGATCAATCGTTGATGATGGATACATGTCTATCTTCCCAGATAATCAAAACTATCATCATTAACCTTTGTACTCCCAGGGAGAGACCAAAACTACATGTGAACCAAGAATCAATCATTAAAACTTATGCATTATATCTCCTCAACCTTCTCCTAAGGAAATTGATCATCATATACTGACGCAAAAGGAGAAACCCACTGAATATACAAGAGCATAGCAACTTGATTAGACTATAGCTAACTGCCATCCAAAAACTGAACTTGCAAACCACTACATTACTTGATACTGCTAAGTAGTATGATTTTATCATTACAAAAAATATTTAAAAAATTGCAAGATCATCCCTTCACTTCTAGAGGAATGTAGAGCATTCTAGTAAGCCTTCATTTGCATAGTACTCTACCAAAGCACAAACTAGAACACTATTACATGTAACTTTCACTATAGAAGGTGTGATGACTTGATTTCTTGGATATAGAGCCTTCATAACTTGACCAACATATCATATGAACCACAAGACATAATCTTGCATAGTGGACAGATGTGGACCAAAAAACCATGACTCTGCCTTAGAGTCTCCACTGTGAATGCCTTAGTGAAATTTCTGCACCTTGTCTCTATGTGCGGTGCACCAAATTGAGATGGTATCATAATAAACATGTTGGAAACATATTGGAACAAGTGTACCCACCTTTGTATCACACATAAATCATCATTTCAGCCTTATTCATCCTTATATTTCCCTACTGACTTGTACCAATTGATATAATATCATAATGACTATCTTTGGAGTATGTACTTACTTCAGTATTACATATGACATCAATGACAACCCATATTTGGTTGACATCAATGAGAACACCTATTTCCAACATAAATATATTTAAAATTCTTAGAAAAGTGTAGGCGAAATTGAAATTCTTGGACTTTCTAGACATAGTTGAAATTATTGCAGAAGTGTAGATATAGTTGAAACTCTCGCAAAAGTGTTGATGCAGTTGAAATTCCCACAAAAGTGCAAATGCAGTTGAAATTTCTAAAATTTTTATATGCAATTGAAATTCTTGCAAAAGTGTAGATGCAGTTGAAATTCATAAAATTTCTAGTTGCACTTAAAATCCTCAAATTTTTTGTTGCACTTAGTTTTCAAAATTGTGCAGCTCAACCCTAAATTTCCAAAATCACAAGGTTAGATCCCTCAAGTGCACCTTTATGAATTTCCTTTATTATATTCTCATGAACATTTAAAATGCCTCATTTTATTACATTCCCATGTAATAAGTTTTAAAAGGGGATTGACCACTTTAAAATTAAAATCAAAGTGTTAAAAGGGTCTTTAAAAAGATTAAAATAATATTTTAAAGATTTTTAATAACAACCAAATAAAATCTTATATATAAAAGGGACATTTTACCTTTCTTTTAAATGAAAAAAATGTTTAAATGCTTTCGTGAGGTTAAAAACCACTATTTTCACAATAATTGAACCCCCAAGTGGACATGTTTTATTATTTGAAGTGCTTATGAATGTTTAAAACATGAATAAACATTTTTTAATTGCTAGAAGCATTAATACTTTTATAAAACTTAAATATAAAGCTATATAGTATATTTTTAATTTTCAGATTTATTTTATAAAGTTTGTGATATTTAATTTTAATTACTTTTTTTTGTATGAAAATTAAATTGTAGTTTATTGGAGCTCCCAGTTGTTAGTTCAAGTTAAAATATTTTGAGAGAATATCCATAAAACATGTCAAAGAAGAGAGCATGTTGGAAATATGTCAAGAACTTACCCGAAAATAGGATATGCTGTTGAAAAGAGGAATGTTGCCATTTCAAATCCGAGTCATTGATTGAAAAATTTAATTGAGAGCCATTGATTTGTAGCTGATATTTTAGTTCTTGTGTCTATAAAAGGGTCATAGTTAATCATTTTTGGGAGACTAGAAATTTTTGATAATTGTGAAAGATATTAAAGAATTGTCAATATTTTTCTTACTTCACATGGTTTACTTTAATCTAGATAAGTGAAATTGTTTGTCTATACTTGCAAAATTTGTAAATTTGATGTCAATTGAAGGTCATTTCTAGATTGTAAACCATACATGACTACATTCTTATCATTTTCTTTGAAATATCAAAATTTTGGGCCAATATTTGGGTGCATTCAATCAATTTCTCTATGTGATGAGTTTTCCTTTAAAGATTTGTACCATTTATATGTAATTGTGACAGGGTTTGGTGAAGTATAAAATGGTAATGATATATTTTATAGTTTTGGAGTATATTCGTGCAAGATTGTTACAAAATTTAGAATTCCTAACCTTTCTCCCTTTCTCACCCTATCTTTTTCATTTTATTTCAAAATTTAAAATTTAAAATTTCAAAGCATCAAAATATTGTAAAGGAGATGACACAAAGTGTTTTGAAATGCATGAATTTAATCAGATTATAGATCAAAGAGCACTTGTTTAGGGTGGAATGTGTAAAAGAAGTTATTTTCTAGATCTAACCCTATCTTACAATTTCAATTATGTAAGTCCCTCTGTTGAAACAATAAACACATTGAACTATTGAGTTATCTTGTAAGTCAAGATCTGACATTCAAAACCTTGGGATAATTAAATTTTGTTTCAAAATTTAAATTTCTTTGTGAATTTTATCTAAGTTGATTGTGACTAGAAAACACATAAGCAATACTCCTTTAGCAAATGTTCATACTTACGCAACTAATATGGATATTTTCAAGGATGTTTAGTATGGTCACTTGAAACTTCAAGTCCTTTCATTGACTTAGGTTTTAGAAGCATGTGTTGTAATTCCTTTATTATCTCCTATTGCTTCTACAAAGTTTACCATTGTCTCTCGTGAGCATATTCATATCAATATTCTTGACCCACCTCATTGAAACATCTATCTACCAAAAATTTCACATATCCTAAATTTAAGTCTCATCTTTAAGATCTTGAGGACACCATTGAGAACTTAATTCTCCTCTTTAATGGAATTATGTCCATAGCCGCATCTCTATCATACATGGCTCTTGTTCTTTAGTAGTTTAGTTAGTGCTTTGAGTTGTCGCCATCTTCAGTTAAACCTAGGATACTTAATGCAATATTGACACCTTTCAACACTAACATCATAGCAATTGAGTATTTACTAGGGGCTATATTATATCTTCTTCCCTCTAGAATGGTAAGATCTTCTGCATTCATCTTTTTATTTCTTTCTTCTTAAGGGGATAAACATCATTCAATGAGCATGGATAATATTTAGCATATGGTATTAAATATCCACCATCAATACATGATGCATCACATTTGGGAGGGGCTACCTATTCTCTCTTCATTCCCTCTCTTTGGGGGATATCATTCTACATGGATACCTCACATGACTTATTTTTTAAAACCCATTTCTTATTTTTTAATTTCTCAATTCATCCTACGTTGCACTTTTGGGAGGGTGTTGGTGTAGTATTTAGATGTGATATTGTATCTAATTAATAAGTTTCCTTAGGATATAATTAAGAATATTTAATAATTCTCACCTAGGTAGTTAATAATGACATATGTACACCATTGTCCCATCAATCCTTGATTGATGATAGTTAGGAGCCCCTTTACTTATTCAAGGCCACATTCATATGGGTTAGTTTAAGTTAATTCACCTCTTGATTAAGAGTGATTGAGAGTTAAACTCATACCCCATGGACATGTTATCTCCTTGACTCATGCATACAAGAGGCCTATATATTTTTATGTTACTTTGTGTAGGATGTTCCATTATATTGAATATAGAATATCTTGATTCTATTCATTTAGATATATGTTAGCTCATAAGCATTCTGTCTTGGATGGATTTACTGTATATGAGATATTCTAAAAAATGCAATCATTGGTTTCATAAAAAAAATCCAACTTGTTGAAAGTGTTCAACAAGGCGAGCATCATGTTCACTTCTTATAGAAGTGGGAAACTCATTAGAAGTAGCAAAAAATAACATTTTTAGAATTGCACATAAGAAATTGTCTTGTTACTAACGATCCTTTAGATCGCCCCAAGTCTTCAACAACCCAACATACATGTCCTAAATTTTCCAAAGTGGTAACAATTGACTCTCAAATATGAAAACACATCTTGATTGAATTGCCTTGATTAAAATTGAGAAAAAAAAATCTCTCAATCATAACTAAGCCCTAATTTTTAAATAAACCATACATAAAGAGTTATGAAATTGTTTTCAAATAGTATAATTTTCCAAATATCTCATTCAATCATTTTTTCAAAAAACTTAATGTGTTCCATACATTGGACTTAGGTGATTGCTAAAACCTCATTTAGAAGTCCGTATGGTTCAATATTCAAACTTACCTCACATGTATAATGACTTGTTTTCGGGGGCAAGGCTTAGAAAAAGTCTCATGTTATAAAATATTTCTACAATTCGAAAGAAATATAGATTAACATTAGATGTTGATGTTCAAAGCTTGACGTAAAGGAAGGTGCAACGTTGAAGACTTTTTTTCATTCAATCACTCCCCCCTCCAAAATTCAAAGCTTATAAATGAACATCGTCATATACTTATTTTAGAACTAAAATAGTTGGTGTACTAAATTTTCGGAGTAAAATGCCAAATAAATTCGAAAATTAATAAAATAATAAAGAGGTATTTAGTTGGAAAGGTATACTATAAGTATTTTTTATGGTTTTCATTCTTTTGTTTAAAATTTTAATTTTTTTTTGGGTTCTATTTGCATAGTTTTTTTCTTCAAAATCTTTAGTCATTTTTAGTTTTCTTCCTGTAGGATTTTAAATTTTTTTTTAAGGTTGTTTGAAGTAGATAAAGATGTTTGAGTTTTGATTTTTATTTCATTTAGAATTCTTGAGTCAAATTTACTTCATTATAAGACAATAATGGGTGGAATAAGTTTGGTTCTATATTCCATCAATAGTTTTGCTATTTTTGGCGAGTTTGCATCTAAGATAGGTGTAAAATGATGAATGAGATATGTAGTGTAAGGAAACTTACAGTCATCTAATAACAATTTCCACATAACGCAAATCTGAAAACATGTACGTAAATACTCAATATCAACATGCAAGAGAATAGACAACATACCCATGAAAGATGACACAAAATATACCCTGGGAAAACCCTCAAGAGAGAAAAACCCAGCCTCCAAAAGCATCCACACTCCATGTATTATTCAACAATGAAAACCCATTACAATACATCTTCATAGACTCCATGAACACTTCTGAAGCACAAGCTATCCATGCATTCCATGTGACCAAGCATGAATCCACACATCCCATGCCATGCTTCAAACCCTCACACATGCACAAGCTCAACCTGCTAACCTGCAACAAACTCTCCAACCCTAGACAACTACCCTCGTGGTTGCTTTTATAGAAACAAGCTCTCACAAAATCACCAAGTGGTATTACATAAACCATGTTCCCAAAACCATGAACTTACAAAATCATGTGACCCCATATTTAATATTAGGCACTTTATTATATTTTATTATTCCCCAATATTAAATAATTACATTTTACAATTAAGTCCCAAAGTTACATACAACATAAAGTGGCCCCAACATTATAACCCCTAGTGATGCACACCCATCTAGGTACCCCTAGGTGCACCACACACATAATAATAAATTAAAAATTATAAGCATTATGCAAGGTGTACAATACCTAATTCCTAACATGTAGCAAATTATGCTACTTGAAAAACAATTTCATATTTCTTCATGTATGGTTGATTAAAAAATTAGGTCTTGGTTATGATTAAGAGATTGATTATTCTTAATTTTAGTCGAGGGAGTTCAGTCAAGGTGCTCTTTCATATGGTTTTAAGGGTTTGTTGGCTTCCTCCACTCTAAAACTCATTCAAGTCTCCTCAAACTATTTTCTTGATGTGCTTTGTGAGAAGAATCAAAATTTTTAGGTTGATAACAATTATTGTAAAGGCAATGGTAATAATTATGGTAATCGCCTTGACCCTAACTTCAATCATTAATCTCAAGAATCATAATGGGGTATTTTTAATGAATGTAAATCTTGTATTTATAAAATTGGATTAATTTTAAAAAGAACAAGTGTTAGAATTATTGTTTAATCAAAATAAAAAAGTAGATATGTGGGAGAAAAAATTAATGGGGAATGCCTTAATTGGGAAATTTAATGGTTTTTTTTGCCTAATTTGAATGGTTTGTGTGAGTCAATCTCAATTTTTTTGAAACCCTTGGTGAAGGAATAAATTAAGATTCTTCCATGTGCAAAGAGATCCTTTATATTGGATTTTACTATGATAGGAATATTATTCTTAATACAGGGTTGTAGTTTTGGGAGGATTTTATTTTAGGTTTAGAGCCCTAGTATCTATATTTTGATCCTCTCCTAGACTGCTTTATGGTAACATTATGGGCACACCTTCCTTCTTTACCATTGACACTATTATATTGGTGTAATCTAGATTTTAGGC